>PVIR01010688.1:26363-49351 GCA_004026965.1 Petromus typicus | reverse complement strand
GGGTTTGATTCCCCGGTAACCACATAACAATACTGGGTGTGGAGACCCACACCCAGCAGCAACCAGTACCACATACCACAGTGCCGGGCGTGGTGGCTCACGCCTGTAATCCCAGCACTCGGGAGGCAGAGGCAGGAGGATTGTGGTGTGAGTTTGAGGCTGAGCTCAGGGCCAGCCTGAACCACAAAGCGAGACCCTGTCTCCAAAAACAAAAACAAACAAATAAATTTTTTTTCTGGACAAGGTCTCACTAAGTTGCCTGGGCTGGTTTCAAACTTGTGATCCTCCTGACTCAGCCTCCCTAGCTGGTATTACAGGTGTGCAATGCTGCTATGCCCAGCAGCCTTGCTCTTTTAACAGTCTCCTTATCCTTTCTATGTATTTTTTTTTAAAGACCAGCTTCCAATGATAAATCTCTCTCATACTGACTTATGCAGCCATGGGATTTCACAGGTAAACTGCTTCAGACACTTGCAACTTCTTCCGTAGTCTGTTTCCTCACCTTGCTTCTTGATCAGGTACACACGAATACTGGCACCACATGCTGATACTGACAGTTTCTTTCTCTTCATTTTAGAGGGATTTTGTCCCAGTCTTTCATGAAGTCTGAGGACTCAGAACAGAATTTCTCTTTCACCCTTTTTCTCCGAGCTTGTATGACCTCCTATCACCTTTGACATGGAAAGCCAGGAGAAGCAATGTCCTGACCTATGCGCAGGTACCCACATGGCAGTGGGACGGCAAGGGCGGCCAACTCCTCCTTGCCAGATCCCAGGAGCTCTCTCTCCACATCTCCACTGAGCCTGAATTTCAGACCAGAATAATGTTGTTTAATCATCTTCCTGATTGGTAATTTCTATACTCCAGCATTTCTGCTGCCTCTTGAATATGTGTAATTCACAGGTGTGATCTCCTTGCTTTACTTCCTGTGGGCAGGCTCATTCAATTCCTCCATCACTTCACTGAAAGCATCTGCTCCTAAACTGTCTAGTGAGCTCTGATTACATAGATTGGTACAACAATTAGTAATCTTTTGGTATTTTCCTTGATTGCTTTTATTGTATGGAATCTGTAAGTACTTTAAGGATTGGAATGGGCCCACACATCTCTTAGAACTTAGATAAGAAGATTCTCTAGAATTCGCAGATACTTCATGCACAGGCCAGGAAGGGAAATCACAAAATACAGTCAGCAAAGTCATCTGGGATTCACATACCCCACACAGTATCTTATAAGAGCCAAGCACTCCTTACCTAAAGGAAGGTGGAATGTATTCTGGAGGCAGGACAGGTGGCAGTGGCTGGCCAGACATGGCAACATCAATCAGGTGCATAGCCAGGATAAATTCTTCTGCTGTAAGTTTTCCATCTTGATCAATGTCAGAAAGATTCCTAATTCAACAAAAAGTTCATTGCAATTCAATTTCATGAAAATAAATGCTTATTATTCATGAATAATTTTAAAGCTCTTTTTCTTATTCTGGTCCTAGGCCAAGTGAGCCTCAGCTTACAAAAATAGTACTATTTCATACTGTTGCCAGGATGAAATAAGATATTCCAGATAGAGGGGATAGTGCTCAGCATTCAACAAATGGTAAGTATGACTAACGATCTGCTTCTCAAACCTTGCAAGTGGGTTTAAAATACATCACTCTCACATTCTCTGCATCTCTCTCTCACTTCTATGCTTTAGACCAGGGACTGACAAAGAGTCAGTAGTAACTCTTTCAGGGTTTGAAAGAGTCACAATCGGCCCTACTGAATTCTGCCCTTGCAGCAGGAATGCAGCCAGAGACGACACAAATGAAAGCTGTGGCTGTTCTTACAATTAAAACTCATTTAGAAAAGCAGGTGTTGATCAGATTTAGTTTACTGGATGGCTGGTCATCCCTAATGCATGCAAATAAAAGTAGATCTTTCTGGAAGTCCACCTCTATTATTACTAATAAAAAGCTTGCCCAAATAGCTAATTATAGTGAATAGATTTTCCTAGCAAGGCCAGGAGTGTGATTTCATTTAATAACTTCTAGACACCAAAAGAAGATGCAAGACAAATACATCTGTTCACTGGAATTCCAATGGAACAAATTCCACACCAGGAAAATAGCATTCCCAAGGAGAAAAACTGAGAAAACTTGCTCCTTAATTTGGAAAGTTCTTCAGATGCTACTTTTTCCTTTGTTGTGAAGAAAGACAGGGTCTCACTATCTGGTCCAGGCTGGTGCTGAACTTGCTCTGTAGCCCGGCCTGGATCTTGAACTTGTAAACCTCTTGCATCAGTACTATCCCAGCACTCAGTAGGCTGAGGCAGAAGGATCACTGCAAGTTTAAAGCCAGCCTGCACTACATACCAAAACCTTGTTTCAAAAAAAGGTATCATTTCCACACAGTCACATTAAAGAGTATAATTCTTTGGGTTCTGACAAATGTGCCTAGTTATAGAACTATCACTGCAATATGTAAGACAAAACGCCACACCTCCTCCTATTCAGCGCTGTCTCCTCCACTCCTGTGTCCTAGATACCACTACACCCTTTTAAAGCAGCACAGAGCCCCACATGAAAGGCCTGCCTGAGAATCTTTATTCTCCTCTCCCAGTGGTGCTTCACCACTGGCCACTCCCAGGTATCAGATTAGAAAGGAGCTCAAGTTCTTGATGATTTCCTATGACTGCTTATATTATGGCTATAAATATTTAATTAAAATACACTTTTAGTGGGCTGGAGATTTAGCTCAGTGGCATTATACCTGTTTGGTTAAGTACAAGGTCCTGAGTTTAATTCCCAATACAAAAAAAAAAAAAAAAGGCTTAGTGTGTAAAGGGAGAAAATAACTGTAATAGACTTCTTAAATGTCTTTTTCAGGAGATAAGATATAAATGAGAAACTTAAAATAAGCATTTCAATATATTCAGGTGTCATGAAGACAGCCCAATAAACTATCAATCAATCTCCATAAAAAGTCACATGGTACGTTTACATTACTAAGGTCCTTACAACCCTGGAGTATATCCAGACTGTAAGAAGCTTGAATGTATCATAAACACGTTTATTAGCTGGTATCTTCTATATGAAAAACCGGCAGAGGAAGGGCAAGGGGAGCAGCACTAGAGCTTAGTTCTTTGTGAAGGAACAATCTCAATGGGCCACTGAAAGTTAAAACTGGGAGACAGCGGCAGAGAACAGGCCATGTTGCAAGCAGTCTCTGACATGTAATGGCATGCACAGACAAGGAAGCATTTGATCAGCGTCTGAAGCAAGAGACCCACAGAACTTCAGCAGTGCTCATCAACAGTTACTAAGAGCCATTGGCAGCAGCAACACTATGTCCTCCTGGTGAAAGTACACAGTCACATCTCTGATGGTGTAGTCTTGCCAAAACAAAAAAGTCCAAACTCGAATCTGCTCGGGGTCCCCACCAAAAACGATGCTCCACACCACGGGGCATCTATCAGAGCATGGAGGTAGTCTAGTTGGCAGGATGGGGGTGGATGTCTTGCTCCTGGCCTTTAGCACATGTTAAGTATGGATCAGAGATGCTACTACATATCTGGCAATGAAAAAAAAGTCACTAGTGCTGACGCTGAGGCACTTTATTCTACATCTAATTACTGAGTTTCAGGAATAAAGTTATCACCATCACAGGAATGCAATCATGAAATTTAGGCTATAAAGGAACTACAAAACGAATGATTTGGTTTGGTTAGGGGTGCAATTGGATAAATGGAGAACAAAAGTGAGCTGTGAAAGGAGAATTTAAAGATATATTAATCAATTGTGGTAAAGCATAGATTTATTTCAGCTATTTGAATAAACTAAAAATTTTCAGATTAATCAAAAGAATTTAAACACAATGAACTTGATAAGAATGAGTGTTAAGAATTTCAGACGGACTACTGGTTATTACAGTTATGTTATTTAAAAACAGAAGATAGGGCCGGGGATATAGCTCAGTGGTTCCGGCACCTGTCTTGCAAGCGCAAAGACCCGGGTTCGATCCCCGGTAACCACATAACAATACTGGGTGTGGAGACTCACGCCCAGCAGCAACCAGTACCACATACCACAGTGCGGGGCGTGGTGGCTCACGCCTGTAATCCCAGCACTCAGGAGGCAGAGGCAGGAGGATTGCTGTGATGTGAGTTTGAGGCTAAGCTCAGCGCCACCCTGAACTACAAAGCGAGACCCTGTCTCAAAAAAAAAAAACAAACAACAAAAAAAAAACAGAAGATAAAATATGTACATGACATAACTGAGAATATGTACAAATGACATAACTGAGAACTGGCTTAAGACACCTGGGAAGGAGAAGAGAACCAAGACCAGCCTGGGCTGGGAATTGTTAGGCTACGTTATAAGCTCCCAAGAATTCATTTTATCAGTCTCCTGCTTTTGAATTTTTCCTAATTAACAGAGCAGAAGGTATGAGCAGCAATCAACACAATTCACTGAAGAGTAAGTGTGCTCCAAATATTCCCCTTGAATTACGTTATCAATGTAAAAACTCATGAGGCCTTACCAGCTAATCAATGTTTCTACTTCATACAAACCAAGGAACTCGTCACTTCTTACCATATTGAAGCCAGCTGAGCCTGTGGTAAACTTGATTGCATAAGAATAGTTCTTGCTTGGGGACCTAAACAGAAATCAGGGGAAACACATCAAGATGAGTCAGCAGAGCTGCTGTGCAGGAAGACCTCGCAATCTCACGGATCATCATGTTTTACACCGCATTTCCTGTGACCCTGGGACCTTTTGAAAGGGAAATGAAGCCTCAACAAATGTGAAAAAACACAAACCATGCCTCTGATACATATTTCACAAAATCTTTCTTTCAAGTGTTAGGGCCTGAACACAGTGCTTTCAGAAGGCTATACACATGTACCACTGAGAAGGCTAGTCAGAGTCTTTCATTTTTAAAATTTATTTGCTAGATTCCCCACGCTGGCTTAGAACCTGCAATCCTTCCACCTCTGCCTCCTAAATAGTTAGGATTACAGGTACATGCCATCATACTTAGCAGTCGATATTTGCTCACTGATTAGTTTCAATTTATAACCCACCCCTTGTCCAGATAACCACCTCTACTTGTACTGGGCTTTTATTTATAGAGTTAATCTCAATCAAGTGAACATCATCTGCCTTTCTACCATCACCAACATCAGACAGATTCAAAGAAGATCCAGAGAATTTTAGATGGGAAAGGGCCCTTAGAGGGATTTCTTGTAATCATTTCACTGACAAACTTTAAAAAAAAAAAAAAAAGGTGAATTATTCAAGGCTGAAAAGAGCTAACACCAAAGTCAGAATTAGAACACGTTTTCTATGAGAGAAAAATAAATCCTGGAATTTCAACTCTTTATAAACCTGCTCTACTATCTTAAAATAACTACAAGTATCTTCAATTCTAGCTGGAAACTAGCCTGAGATAACACACAAAAGCTAGAGAGGAGGTCTGAGTGTTCAAATAAAGCAGTGTCAGGGAGAAAGACACGTGCGCCTCGTTCACAGCGTGGCCTCTCGAGGCGGCCCCGAAGACCCGCCGACCATGGGAAGGAGGGCCGCAGCAGTGACTGGGAAGAGGGAGGCTTCATTCCCATCGGGACCTGGGTCTTCTCCTTCTGGGGCTCTTGCCCAGACTAGCAAGTCTATGACCCAGTGTGGAAGGCGCTGTAATGTTGAGCTCCACAGTGTGAGCATGGAAGTATCTGTTAAGCAATAGTCAAAATGTATTACAACAGTATTTTAACTTTGCTTTTATATAAAATATTACGAGAAAAGCACAAACACATCTACAGGATATAATCAAAATGTATGTGAATGAGATTTCAAAAAAATCTGTTAAAGCATAAGATACACTGTCACTGATCCCCTCCCCTCACACGACACTGCTGCTCATCGCCACTCACTTTGAGTACACTGAGCCCACCGTTCTGGCCACTTTCTGGAGCAGCTCTGGAGCCCCCTGTCATGAGTCTCTCTACAAGGTATGACACGAATACAGGGAGGCTGGCACTGAGCGCCATCCAGCAGAAAGGCAGGCCCATAAAAACAAGATGGCAAATACTCCGCCATCTTATTCACCTCATCTGCCATCACACAACTGCTGGCTCCTCCTAAAGTCAAAATGACCATGAAAGGTAAACCTTTTGAGTAAGTCAGTGCAGCAAGGCAGCTACAACATTGCAACTAAGAGCACTCATGAAAGAAGGCTTCCAGAACTGATTCGGCAAGTGGCAAGAAAGAACACGGACAGGGGAAAGGAAAAAAGTATTAGATGTGTTAATATACACGTACCAAGTTTCCACGATGAATGTCACTGTTATGTACCACAAACATGTATTTATAAAAATTTAAAAGGCGGCAAGAACAATGGACAAGTGCTTGTTAAATCAGGAGGAGTATTTTGATGGGGATTTATGGCAATGTCCTTTCTACACTAGTGAACTTTTTGATCACATCTTGTATAGGCAGATGTCCACATGTACACAGCTTAGCATTAATTTTGCAAAATGCAAAAGCTCCAATAGTGCCCAGATCACAAAACAGAATACAACAGCATGTGGGAGTCTCTCTTCACCTTCACTCTGAAGTCACCTGGCTTATTTCCTCCCCACAGTGCTGTGTGCAGTTGCAGAACGTAAACCTCCCTGCTGTAAATGGCACCACCATGTGACTACACCACGATTTATTTTCTATTCTCCTGGAACTCAGGTAATTATCAATTTACATCTCCTGTGAACAGTGACCATTCTCTCTTGGTGAAAATGTAAATGCATTTCTATTGGTGAATGTACATTGGGTGTATCTAAAAATAACAATCTTTACTGAATAAAAATACAGATTTTAAGTGTTCTTTGGTATTGGAATGAAGAAAGCTCACTGACCACTTTCTTCATTGTACTTAGAATGATGGTGGCATTGAAGAGAACTAGCCAAATATTAGTGAGTGCTTTAATTTATACTTGTAAAACTTCTCCCCGCTCCAGAATTGGATAAAATCTAATTTTTGATCCACTTCAAGTTGAATGTGCAAAATTGATGCCAGCCCTGGACATTAGAGACTTAGATTCTATCCCTATCTAATGACAATGTGGCATCAGCCAAACTCCCATAGTTCTCTAAAATAAAGTCCTTTTATCTCTGAAATGAGAGAAAAGGATAGAATGGGGATCTGACAAACTATGGTCCATAAGTGATACGGGTCCACCATCTGTATTTTAAGTAAATCTTTACTGAAACTTAGTCATTTCATTTATGTGTGAAAAATGGCTTCTCTACTGCTAAAAGAGCAAAGTCAGTAGTTATAACACACAACACTGGCTATCTGCTATCTTGTCTCCCAGCCCTGTACCAAGAATAGAATTAAGGACCTAGCACTTGCAAGGCAGGCATGCCTTCCTAAATCCCTGGCCCTGCCATGTTTTCTGACTCTTGTGCTGGAAGACACTCAGTCTCTCTCTGTCCCAGTCTTTCTCTGACACAGAGGCTTGCTATGTAGTTCAGGCTACCCTTGAACTCAATAGGCCAGCTGTACATTCCCAGCAATACTCCTGCCTCTGCCTCTTGAGTACTGGGATTCTAGGCATGTACCAACAAGCCCAGCTCTATATGTCTCTTGCAATTCTAATACTTGATCCTGTCAAAAAACAATATAATGAATATTAAAATATATCAGCAACAAATAGGATAGCATCTTAGCATAAGAAAACACTACAAAATTGAGCTCTGGGTAAATAGAATTCTCCTGTAGGAACTTCTGCACATTAACAGGATAGAAGTTTTAGAGTACTGGCTAGTAAGGAAGCTGATGGCAATAAACAGAAATTTCACATTCACAAACTGGACTATGGACACCTATGGTTAGGGAGGGAAATATGAATGGATGGAAAAGACAATTTATTTCAAATAATGACTCAGACTTCAGCTTTCCTAATTAATAATAGTCAAATAGCGCGTCCATCATTTCAAAATGTTAACAAGATAAAAATAACAGTTCTCTGAGAAGAAAGGATGGGATTAAGGGGATCATGAGAATTGTGCAGCACTTAAATAACCTTAACTAGAGCCAGGGATGTAGCTCAGCCCAACTGCGCCTGCTTGGCAAGCACAAGATCCTGCCTTCGATCACTGGTGCCAAAAAACAAATAAACCAACAAACAAAACTTCACGCTTTAATTAGAAGGACTTTCTCTATTTCATGAGGACCTTGATATGTCATAATCATACAGTAATATACATATCACAGTGAGAGAGAAGAAAGGGTATACGCCTACTCAGGAATATTGGCTAATCAACCAGACAAATATTTACATGGTGTAAACACCACCACAGCTGGACGAGCTTCCATTCCCCAAGTGGACTGGCTCATATTACAAGAGCAGAAGTCCCTGTTCTCTTGTGCTGCAATGACCAATGGCATTCTTATACTCACAACACGTTTTTACAAGTAACAGTCAGAATCCGATGGCATCCAGGATATGTGAAAATAAAACACAACAGCAATCAAGAATCCTTTAAGAATCACTGGTATGGCAACCAGGCCTGGTGATTCATGCCTACAGTTTTGGTACTGAAAAAGTGCTTTTTTTTCCCCACCAGACAGGGTCTCATTTTATAGTTCAAGTTGGTCCTGAACTCAGCCTCTACCTCAGCAATCCTCCTGCCTCTGCCTCCCAAGGGCTGAGATTACAGGAGTGAGCTACCATGCCCAGCACTGTGGTATATAGTACTGATTGCTGGTGGGTGTGAGTCACTATGCCTGACACTGCTGTATATGTTACTGGGGACTGAACCTAGGCCCTTGTACTTGCAAGGCAGGCGCTGGAACCACTGAGCTAAATCCCTGGCCCAAGCATTTTTTCCCCCAGTACTCTAGACTGAACCCAGACCCTTGCATAAGCTCTGCCAGTCCTAGTCCAAACACTTAGGAGGCTGAGGCAGGACTATCATTTTAGTCTAGGAATTCTAGACCAATTTGGGCAACTCAGCAAGAGTTCATGTCAAAAATAGGAAAAGAGGGGGCTGGGGAGTTAGCTCAGTGGTTCCAGCGCCTGTCTTGCAAGCGCAAGGGCCCGGGTTCGATTCCCCGGTAACCACATAACAATACTGGATGTGGAGACCTACACCCAGCAGCAACCAGTACCACGTACCACAGTGCTGGGTGTCGTGGCTCACGCCTGTAATCCCAGCACTCGGGAGGCAGAGGCAGGAGGATTGTGATGTGAGTTGGAGGCTGAGCTCAGGGCCAGCCTGAAGCACAAAAGCGAGACCCTGTCTCAAAAAACCTAAAAAAAAAAAAAAAAAAATAGGAAAAGAAGGTAGTACATTAACCATGCGTATTTGCTTCAAGCTTTAGCACAGATAAGCAAGGCTGCAATTTTTGGAGGCCCAATAATGAAAGTGTAAATACAAGAGAGCACAGGCAATTGATATCATTAGGATAATCAGAATTCTCCTTTAAGTTATAGTAAATAAAACAGATTTGCAATGGCTTTGTTATAACTGATATAATTAACACTATGATGTCACAACTTCTAGTTAAAAACTACTGAACTAGATTAAAACATAATATACATTCATAAAAGTGCTTTTCAGTTCCTTTAAAATAAGAACTCACAAAAGCTAAAACCAAGAACAGAGGTTAGACTATTAAATGATCAATTTCTCTTGGGCCTTTTATTTAAACCTTTGTTTCCTTTTTTCTGAGGTACTGGAGACTGAACCTACCTAGCACTGAGCTGCATCCCCAGCCCTTTTCATCTTACTTCTGAGACAGGACCTTAATGCGATGCCCAGACTGGCCTCAAATCTGCAATCCTGCTTTCTTCAGCCTCTCATGTGGCCAGGGTAATAGGCACATGCCACCAGGTCTAGCTGCTCCATTTTCTGTTTCCCTGTGATCCTTCAGCTGAATAAACTGCTTGTGGGATTCCAAGTTTATACAATTATCTTCATAACTGTGATCAACAAAACACACCACTCCATGTATCTCAACAAACTGCCCCAGCTTCCATAAAGTTTATCGTACAACATAACCTGTGCAGGGCTGGGGATATAGCTCAGTGGTTCCGGCACCTGTCTTGCAAGCACAAGGGCCCAGGTTCGATTCCCTGGTAACCACATACAACACTGGGCGTGGAGACTCACCCCAAAGCAAGACTCTGTCTCAAAAAAAAAAGTTCATAAAAGAAAAATACACTAAATTGATATTTTCAAACTTACTATAGTAAATATAAAAGTATGTGCAAAGTTGTGGATAGAAAATAGAATTTGTACCTTAAATTCTTGCAATATACTAAAAATATTGAAACAAAATACTAAAAAGTATGTAGATAATCAGGTCCAAAAATTTGTTTCCTTTCCAGGATATATTTTTTTCTTCCTATTTTCTTTTTCCTTCTTTTTTTTTTTAGGTTTTTTTGAGACAGGGTCTCGCTTTTGCGGTTTAGGCTGGCCCTGAGCTCAGCCTCAAACTCACAGCACAATCCTCCTGCCTCTGACTCCCGAGTGCTGGGATGACAGGCGTGAGCCACCACGCCCGGCACTGTGGTATGTAGTACTGCTTGCTGCTGGGTGTGGGTCTCCACACCCAGTATTGTTATGTGGTTACCGGGGAATCGAACCCGGGCCCTTGCGCTTGCAAGACAGGCGCCGGAACCACTGAGCTAACTCCCCGGCCCCTCTTTTTCCTTCTTTTGAGACAGGGTCTAGCTTTATGGTTCAGGCTGGCCCTGAGCTCAGCCTCGAACTCACATCACAACAATTCTCCTGCCTCTGCCTTCCAAGTGCTGGGATTACAGGTGTGAGCCACCATGCCTGGCACTGTGGTATGTGGTACTGATTGCTGGTGGGCGTGAGTCTCCATGCCCAGTATTGTATGTGGTTACTGGGGACTGAACCCTGGACCTTATGCTTGAAAGGCAGGCGCTGGAACCATTTTCTTTTTACTTTCTTAGGGACGAGGAGTCATTAGGGATTGTGCCCAGGGACTTTGTACCAAGCTACATTACCAGCCTTTTGATTTTTTTTTTTAAACAAGACTTTATTAAATTGTGTGGACTTGAAATTTCAATCCTCCTACCTTGATTCAGTTCTCATCCAATTCGACTTCCAACCACAATTGGGGAAAGAATTAAGTTCGTGAACCAAAGTATCACTGTGTTCTCAACCTCGTTTTCTGCTTTGGATATTTAAAAGTTCTAACTATTCAAGGGCCTTTGTAATTATCTTTGAGATACAGATACTATCCTCCATACATCTTTCATACCATATATTGTAAAAGATAAATCCTGTTAAGAAAGAGAATTACTAAATCAATGTCAAATTTGAATACTATTTAATTAACTCAAAGAAAACAACAACGTGTTGAAGAAATACTTTCAGATTTGATGGCAACATAGTCCTGGGTGTGTAAGAAGCAATGGTGTCAAACACACTGTGGAATGGAACTTAGAAAACTACACTATTGAACGTCCCTTTGGTGCCTACACAGGCTAGACTGGATATAGAAATGACAACTGCCACTTCAGCAAGAGTGGGTGTGGTATACAGAGAATCTGTGCATATTTCCTTTTCCACTATAAATAAATACATTTGAGGTGAGATCAGAACACTTTCGAAGTGTCATCTGAATATTATCAAATACTTGTGCATTTTCATCTGGAAGTGAACTGTCACAAAAAAATGGAAGGAAGAAGCAGTACTTAAAAACATTTTGTTATATCTGAACATGGAATCGCACTCCTGCGATACCAGCAGTTAGGAGGGTGAGGCAGTAGGATCACCATGTTTGAGGCCAGTCTGGGGCTGCACAGTGAGTTCAAGTCCAGCCACCCTGAACTATATAATAAAACTCTACTTCAAAACACACACACACACACACACACACACACAGAGTTTTTGCCACCCTGAACTATATAATAAAACCCTACTTCAAAACACACACACACACACAGAGTTTTTGTTGTGCACTTTACCGACTCTACCCCAGGAAAACTAACACATTCTTTTTTCCTTTCGTAGTTTTGGAGGGAATGTTACTTCCTTTCACAGTCAGTGTTCAGAACAGATTATTTTCCTTTATTAAACATGTCTTTATAACATTCAAATTAATTAGTTGTAAGTATAATCCTTCATTAAAAAGGTTTTAGATGGTATCCATTTCTTCTCTACTTTACGATGTGGATAATAGGGTCATTATATATTTAAAGATCCACTAAGGTGACATAACTTCACTCTGGACTTGTATAAATGGAAAAACAGGAGCCCCCAGCACGGAGCAGTGGAATTTCTTAGCCAGTCACCTTTCACCTTGCACACAGCATCAAGCTCTGGCCTGACTGGTGGGCAGTGCCAGGCCATCCACGGCTGGACTTCAAACTGAACTCACCCTTGCTCATAGAATGGTTTCCTTGCCAGTTCCCTGAGCTGCATAGCAGGACTGTCAGTGCACAGGAGGACCCCTGGTCTGTGGCCCACCTTACCAACAGGCAGCAGGGCAAAGGCCTCAGGCACTGAAGAATAAAGATTTATCAGCATTTGAGAAGACAACATAACAAAGACAATGAAAATCTTCAGATATAAACAAACAGAGAAAGATATCTGGAAACACATCTTTGACCCAACATCTAGAAATGATCTCCAATGAGAACAAAGACAACGTTTCACTATATTAATATTTTTATTTGCAATTACCTGTTAAGTGTCCACTCATAGTTTTGTCATGGCTATTGAACAACTGCCTGTATTTTAGTCTTGAGGACTGAGGCACAGCCCATTCTGCTGCTGAAGGGCCACTATGGGGAAAAGAAGAGGGAGAGGAAAATTACTAAGCATGAGGAATAGCTTAAGAAAGTCCTTTTAAAAAGTAACTAAGGGCGGGGCATAGTGACATATGCTTATAATCCCAGCACTCAGGAGGCTGAGGCAGAAGGATAGCTAAATTTGAAGCCACTTAGGCTATACTTTGAAGCATGAGTTCAGGGCCAGCCTGAACTACATAGCCAGACTCTTGAAAAGGAGAAAAAAGTAAATGAAACTAAGAACTTCTCTGACTTTAACAATATTTTCCTTTTATTCCCCAGTGCTCAGAACTGAACTCAAGTGACCAAGCAAGCACTTCACCAAGCACTGCCCTGGCCCTTCTAATTTTTAAAATTATATACATTTCTCTCAAAATAAATAAGCTCATTATTTTTCTAGAAACGAGGCAAACGTAACAGACCAAAATGACTATTGTTATATATACAATTTAATGATATAATTTGTAATAAAGTATAGAACATCTATCTCCTCAGCACTGAGGCAATAATAATAATAATAACCATATTGATCTAGGCATCTGGAATACTTCTCCTTGGGCTAAAAAGCAATGCTGACAAACGTAGTGGCTCACATGTATGATCTCAGCACTTGGGAGGCTCAAGCAGGAGGATCAAAAGTTCAAGGCCAGCCTAGACTATATAGCAAGATGCTGTTTCAAAAAACATTGATGAGGAGTAAGTGCCTCTAGTGGAATTGATTTTCAAAATGAGCTCTACTTCTTAATGAACTGAAATTATTTCATTCTGGAAAGTTTAAATTAACATTAAGCAGAAAGTATCCTAGAGTGAAGTGAACTCTGCTAGGGCCATGGAAGTCAGTAGAGCAGTCACAAACAGGGCTCCCGTTCCCTGCTGCAGCCCGGCGAGGCCCTCTCCAGGCCCCATGCCAGAGCCCTGGCCTGCGCAAACCCTCCGAGCCAACTCCCTGGCAACTCTCTTCACACTGCATGATAAGCATGTAGTTTATTAAAAGGCCAACATCTAACTCAAGTCATTTAAACACAGTGTTTGACCTAAGAGTAAAATGAAGCATTCTACCTCCAGGGTGGATCACAGCTAAGGCCCAAAGCAACTTCCTTTCCCTTAATAAAAATATCTGTCTCACAAATAAAAGCAAAATTTTAATCATGAAATGAATATCTAAGTCATCATTTATAGGTGTTATCTATATTCTTACAGTATATTATCCACACAGCATAGGAAATAGTTCACTAGCACACGAAGAATACCCACAAAATACACCTTTTTCTATTTTCATTAACTTCTTAATAAAAAAACACTTACCGCGATCTATTCTGCTGGGAGGACCACTGCAATAACTCTCTCATTTTAACTAATGTTTTGCTGATTCCAACTCTTGCCTCCTTGTTCAGTAACTATCTTGCGTCTATACCCCAGAGATATAGGGTGTTACCCACAGAAGGTGTCCCAGATTACACTTATCAAGACATGGTTCTCTGCCAATTTGTGAAAATTTAAATGGACTAAAAATTCACTAACATGTTACTGAAAAGTTAGCTACTATACTGAAAAAACTGACCAGAAATTTAAATTATGGAAAAGTGACTATGAAATTTAAAAACAAATCTACAGTAATTTACTGGCATTAATATTTCCTAAGACTGGATGACATGTATTCTAAACTCAGAAATCAATTTTTAGGCAGATTTTGAAATCTGCTATGGAAAATTATAGAAAACACAAAATTTATGCATTGTAGAGGAGAAAATTTAAAAATTGCACCTTAATGTCAGGTGATATGAGTTTAAACTATCAATGATGAGAAAGGAATATCTGCTTCCTTATCCACAATCTTGAGAAAATACCTACTATACAGGTTGCTGAGGGGCAGAATGGGATGAATATGGTACCTGGTAAAACAAACTCAGTAAATGTTAAGTATATTAAAAGTAATATCTTTAACTAAATGGAATAGGAATACCTGTACACCACCAAAAAACTGAAGGTTTTGAGAGAAGACTTGCACAGTTAAAAAAAACATACCTCAAAGAACAAAATTGAGCAGAACTCTTAGCTGGGTCCCTAATGAGTTACATTATCCTAGGAAGTTACTGTCTTTGAGCTTGTTCTTCATTCCAAACTCAGAGAGAACTACAGAGGCATCTTAGGAGGGAGAATGAGTGAATGTGCACGAAGTTTTCAGCACCGCGCTTTCCACTTTATGAATTTTCTTTAAATAATTTTTAAGGTAATGCACTGTTGGATTTTATTCAACATATTCTTTATAAAAGGAAAATGACCTGATTCACTTAATATTATTGAAAAATGACAGAAGAAAAGCTAGAATCATCCTCATTCACATCTCTCTTTCAGAAACTGTTAAGGCTAGTCACAAAGAGTCTGATTTGCCAATTTAGTGTAGCAATATGCAAAGGAACAAAATAAAAGGCCAATGAAAACAAAAACATGAAAGATAAATCTCAGTAATAAGGTCCTATCAAGCTTCTGAAACAGGGCCACAGACTTGATTAACATGAGCCATCTGTTAATCTGAGTAATTCACTTTATAAAGAGTGCTTTTTAATAGTCTTACAAATCAGCCACATAAACTCCAAGTTATGAGACAGAATTAAAAACAAGATCAATTATGCCTCCAATCCATCTACAAAAAGTTTATATACAAACTTGTATATGGCTAACACACGTAAGTTCCTTTTCTCTTGCCTTGCCTAGAATTCTGTTTTAAAACTAACCTTGAGTGTGTGTGTGTGTGTGTGTGTGTGACTGAATTTGGGGCCCTATGCCTATGACGGAAGCACTCCTCTTCTGCACTAATCCTCCAGCAACTACAACTACCTTTTTGCTATTTTTCTTTTAAAAATGCACAAAGCCCTTAAGGAAATGGCACATTCTTGATTTTGGTTATCTATGCACTATTCAGATTTTGAAAAGTTATTAGTAATCTACAAAATTAAATAAGGTAAAAAAAAATTAAGGACATAAATAGTCTATTTTCAAGAGTTAATCACAATGATTTTAGCTGAACTTCTCAGTAAAACCAAGCAAACTTACCTGGCCACGTCAAATGATTGTGCCTTCTGTAATTTAGTGTTTAATTGTGACCCTGGACCAGATCTACTAAAAGAAGAACTCTTTGGCAATGTGGCTGCTGTAAAAATAAATGTTGAATGACTTTAATTCCACAAATATAAGAAACTTACTCCCATTTACAAAATTTAAATGTATCGTCATAAAAATCTGAGGCAGAAATAATTCCTCTCTTTTTTTCCTTACTCTTCTCTCCTTTGCCAAAAACATTTATGAATTTATTCATTCTGTGAAATCACCCGGGTAGAGGTGCAGGCAATATAAAAAAATTTTACTCTTCACTAAACATTTAGTGAAGATGTATTGCAACAGTTAAAGGATTCACATCTTCTTAATTGCACTGAAGGAGCTAAAGTATTGGATCCAGAAGTAAGACCCCAAAAGTCACAGGCTGCCATGACCTGGCCAGATAAGGTATGATGCCAGGGAGGGGCAGCTCTTGTGTCTGACTCTTACTTGATTAGCTATGTCAGGGAAAAACTCTCAAGTCTTAGGCCATGGCTTCATCCTCTGCCTGCCATTTCCAACGTTTGTCAGTAGCCACACAAGAAAACAAGCCTTGGGGTATGAGAGTTGACGGGTACTACGGAAAAACAGCAGTTTGCACTTTTAAAATTTGCTACTGCATCTGCAGCCACAGTCACATGTGAATGATGAATTACACGTGACAAGAAAATAAAGGACTTCACTCCAGTCTTTGGCTGTCACTTAGAGATAATAAATCCAAGGTATCTCAGATATGAAAATGATGTTTCAAGTATAATGGTGAAGTCTAACGCATATTCAAACTGATCTGTTAGACTAAAACCGTCCACATCTATATTTTATGCCTTCTTTTAAGTAAAAGGAAAGACTTTGAAGTCTCAAAATGAAATTAATTGAAGTAGGAACCTTTAAATCCTTTCCTTCAATTAAGCAAGCATATAATACTATAGGCTTAATATATTTTAAGCCATTTAACTGAATCCCTGCGCCATTCTGCCTGGCCCACTCCACCTCCTCGCGCACACATGCAATGCGCGCTTTTCCTGACCCTCTTAACTCTACTCCTAGGGGACTGGCTCACTTATCAGCAATTCATAGCCGCCAAAGAGAAGTAGTAACTGGTACAGAAAACACAAAATATTCAAACACCGACCAGCTTCAGTTGCTCATATCAAGCCCCTGAAAGGAAACCAGGCTCTTGGTGTTCACCGACAAATTCATCTTCGCCCACTAAGGTACTCAGGTGATCCCTCGACCCTGGAATGTGGCACTTAGTATGAGAAATTAAATGAGGGAGGGGTATTTTCCTTTACAAAACATCATATAACTGTAATTTGAAAATGACAAAGACTTAACAAGAACGCCAGCACAAGTTCGTGTGGTTCTCGCAGGACATGTACCAGGATGCGCAAAGGCGGGCAGAGGTTGGATGACAGGGGGAGCCCCATTAGCCAAGGGAGGCACTGCTGTCGGAGGAACAGCCGATACTAAGGGTGGAGACATTCCAACAACTGGGATGGATCCCATTGGCACTGGAGCAACAGCTGTAAGTGGCGGCATGCTGGTGATACCACCTATACCTACGAAGAGAAGAGAAAAGGTAGAACAAAATTCATATCTGATCACATTTCAACAACCAGTAAAATCTAACCCAGTTCTATTCAGAGAATAAAACCACAACTTTCCAGCCATAACAGATGCCCACATAAGATATGGCTTCAGAGCTGGGATGTGGGCTTATTGGTATAGTGCTTACCTAGAGTACATGAAAGCCTTGAGTTCAATTTTTGGCTGTGCTACTGTGGCTGCTTTAATGTCTTATTTTTTATTTTTTTGGGACAGGGTCTTATTATGTGGTTCAGGCTGGCCTTGGGTTCACTATGTAGTTCAAACTGGGCTTGAACTTGGTTTATGGTCCACACTGACCTTGAGCTCATTGCAATCCTCCTGTCTCAGCCACCTGAGTGCTGGGATTACAGGCATGTACCACCATGTTCTGCCCTTGTTTCAATGTCTTGAATCTATAAAAACACTTCCTTTTCATGGTCATTTTGACTTTGGGGTAGAGCCAGAAGTCACACAGTACTGAGTAAAATGGATAAGGACATACTTCAATGTTTTCCTGAGTCTCCGAGCTTCCCTTTTTATTGGATGATATTCAGCAGCAGCATTCACCATGTTTTTGACTGCACCTTGTAAAGGCATGAAGGAAGCCTTCCAGAACTGCCTCAGAAAGTGGCAAGCAAGATGAGGTATGTTCACAGCAAAGGGAGTATTCTGACAGAGCTTAATGGCAATGTGTCTTTTACTATACATATATTTTAAAATTTAAATATTCGCCATGTATTTCAGTCACCTCTAGTATATACAAACTTCCAATAAATCATTTTTAAGAACATAAGAAATTGGGCCGGGGATTTAGCTCAGTGGTTCTGGCGCCTGTCTTGCAAGTGCAAGGGCCCGAGTTCAATCCTCAGTGACCACATACCATACTGGGTATGGAGACTTACGCACAGCAGCAACCAGTAGCACATACCACAGTGCCGGGCATGGTGGCTCACGCCTGTAATCCCAGCACTCGGGAGCCAGAGGCAGGAGGATTGCTGTGATGTGAGTTTGAGGCTGAGCTCGGGGCCAGCCTGAACTACAAAGTGAGACCCTTAAGATCGTGAACATCAATCAAGATCAGAAAGAATAGTAACTGCAGTGGACTTAACTCGATGAAATGTAAGTAAATCTCTATATTCAATATGCTGTTTTAAAACAAATAAATCTTTACTAATCCCCACAGGTAATCAATGTATCATTTTTGAAAACTAGTAAACGAAGGAGGGGGGGAAAAATCAAACATTTAACCTGCTTCTCCTACACCCAGTGTACTTCAGGGTAACCAAATATTTGAGAGGGAGGAGATATATTCTAACCAATAAATGAAGGCCAGAGAAAGTAAATGTTTCCCCTCTTGTTAATTTCTCTGTGTGTCAACTTTATCATCGTTTTTTACAAGATCCTTTCACATACCCTCTGCACACACACAGGGCTGGAGGGCTGGTCAGGGCTTTGCAGCTGGCATGGGCCTGTCCTTGTCTTATCTGCACATAAGCAGGACTTCAACCAAGAATGTGCTTGCCCTTGCCATGACAACAGCAGCCATCTGCTGCCAAGGCCATCACCTCCACTGACAGAGGGGCTGGGCCTAAGAACTACCACCAAGAGCAAGGCTGCCAGCACTCACGACCCGCTCCACACTGGCAGAACTACATGTCATGCCAGCTCAGAGGCTGGGAATAAGAACATGTCCAGGGAAGAACACCAGATTTCTACCTTTCTTACTGTTCACACCCGAGTCTTATCAATCTTTCAAGCACGAAGGATTCTCACACAGCTGTACACCTTTGTAGAGCACTGAAACAGGTGTTTGTCAACACTGTCCCTTCTTATAATGGCCCTTGGAGGATGAGGTTGCTGATCTCAGTCTCCTGTGGTAAAAACCCTACATCTAAAAAGTCTGTTTTATTTTTTTTAAATCTAGAGAAAAGGACTACACAGTGTGCTTTGTCTTCACAGTTTATCTGTTGAAAGACACAGCCATGGAGTCAGTAGAGTTTCCCAATATAGATTTTACTGATTATATTCCCCTGGTACATTTCGATATTTTCTTCTGTCCTCTCTATTTCTTGGAAACAGGAAGCTACACCCAAGACTGGGTCAGACGTGGGCTGGATCTCTCTGTCAAGACTGTAGGAAGCACACAGTAAGTGTTGTCTCTGTGACCTTAGCAGTCACTGATACTTAATGCCTTCATTTGTTTATTCACAGGGAGCTACACAATAGAGATGTTCTGAACCTACCATGTCTCAGTCACTTAACAGCTGATTTTTATAAAGAGGTACTTTTAATGAGGTTAGATGGGTTGGCTACTCTGTTATTCAGCTACTCTTACACAAGCAAAACATGATAAATGACTGATTTTTTTTCTCTGTTCCCATTTTCAGAAGAGCAAAATACTCTCTATGATTCGCCTTGAGTGAATAATTCATATAAACTATGATTTGTGAGTCATGTATTTGAACATTTTTGAGTTTTGATTCACTAACTATGATTACTGAAGTTCAAAGTCTCCTATCTTTTGGACAATGTGATCCTCCTCCAATTGGTGCCTGTGAACTCTCAGCAATCCTCCTGCCTCAGCCTCCCAAATGAGGGGATTATAATCATGTGCCATCACGCCCAGCCCCAAATATTTTATTTCCTTATTATTTATCTTAGTTTTGGTTTTTCAAGATTGATATTCTCAGTCATATGGTATTCTCTTTCAAATACAGTTCCCAATATTTTATTTCAAGAAAGTAGTTTTTAGTTCATTTTACCATTTGTTCTATTCTGCTGATTTGTTTTTTCTTCTTCAGGAACTCTGAGGAATCACATATTAAACCCTTTTGCTTTCACTATTTGTCAGTTTCTCATCTACTTTACATTTTTTTTTGGTTCCTTATAATTTAAAACAACTCCCCTTTTTACATTCTATTCAGACAGTATACCCTAGGTTGCTTGCAGTTTAATCTTCATTTTTAAAATGAATTTTTCTTTTATTTCTCTTTCTTTCCTGAGCTCTGTATCTTATTTCTCAGATTTTAAAATTACAATTTATGTTGGCCTCTCAAGTCCTGTATCCTTCTCATAGAATCTATTAGCTTGTTTGGAAATAGTGGTTACTGGCATGCTCTCATTGTCCAAAGGGTGTTATTTGGCTCTATTTTCTTTTCTCTAATAATAACTTTGTGTGGGACATGACCTTGCTTGATACTTTCTACTGCTTATTTTTATCTGGTCCAACTTCCTGGGATTTGGGCTCTGTCCCCGTCCCCAACTTTTGCCTGGACTTTCTCTTTCCTGTCTCTGTGCCCTGTGCTCATGAAGTTTGATTCTGTTTCCAGTCATTTCTCCTTAGGATGGATAGCATTTCTCCATCTAAAAGGAAGCTCGGTAGAGCCCCTTTTGCGAGCGCACAGGGCTGGATGGATCCCTGTCTTTCCAATGTCGCATCCTGGCCCTTGTGTTCACCCCCTCTTGCCAAAGCCATTACTTCTGTCACATTCAGCTGCTGCTCTCAGATTGGCTGGCTGAATGATTTTTGAGAAAACGTTAGCTACTTCCCTATCCTCAAGGATAGCAGATACCTGATTTATTCCTTCCTCCTACGTTGTTACAGTGCCACACTTCTATTATGTTTATATTTCCTTTTACTAAAATATTATTACTTTTGTAAGATTTTAAAAGTGTTGTTGGTTAGGACTGCAGCTCAGTGGTACAGTGCTTGCCTAGCAGATTCAAGGCCCTGGCTGAGACCTTCACCTTCCCCCTGTCCAGTGTTGTTCCACACATGGCTAACAGTAAATTTCAGGTTTCTTCAAATGCTTTTGCACTGTCATTTAAAAACTGGCATTTATTATTTATACACACAATGATAAAAAGGATTTTCATTTTTAAAAACAATAATGACTATGTTTATACATACTGAAAATCAGCTGAGGGAAGAAGAAAACCTCCAACCCGTGTTTCTTTGGGTGTGAGTTTCTCTATAGCTGTCTAGATAACTGGGTCACACTCCAACAAGCACACTCGTCGCATGTCTCCCTCAGATCAGATTTACTGTATATGTCAATACATTATCAATATGTATCAAGTTGGCTATGTTGTCTGGGTTGATTAAGAAAATCTTAAGTAAAGATTACTTAATGACTACTTTAAATTATACTCCAAATTCTGTTTTTTGCTGAAAATGGCGATCTATTCAAGCAATATAAAAATCAACACAAACTAAAAACTTCCCGCAAGCTATCATTCAGACTTTCAAATGGCATCACCACAGGATGCTATGCAAGCCATTAACCTTCAAGGATTTACCCTCTGAACCTTTCTTACCGCAGTGTGGGGATTAACCCAGCCTCCCTCACGCCAGGCCCCTGCTCTAACACTGACCTACATCCTGAAGCCTCTGTACCTAATTTTAAAAGGTTAGCCTCAATGATGCCGAGGCAACTATAAAATATCTCAAATTACTCAGCACCAGGGCAAACAAAATGAATCAACACTTAAAAAAAAAAAATAGCACCAAACTAGTAAAAAGCATATTTTAAGCTTCAAAATCTATCAAGATGTTCTTACAACATAATTTTTTTCATTTTAAGTGACCCACTTAACTTTCAAAAAACCACTGTGAAGGCTTTTATCAACTGACAATCTTTTCTTTCTTGTTTTTGGTTCTTTTTTTTGAGACAAGATCTCACTGACCTTGAACTCACTAAGGCTGGCCTCAAACTCCTGGTGATCCTCCTGCCTCAGCTGTCCAAATGCTAAGCAAATCAATTTTCTAATTAAATCATTTAACTGTGGAACTAAGCCTTACTTCTTAAAATTCCCCCATCTCTTCTGCGTTAGCCTTCCCTCTCTACAAAGGGCCAGAGCACTTCAGCTGACGGCTCCCCGGTGAAGCTGTGAAAGCACAAGGTGAAGGAAGCTATGAAGAAGCCCAGGGAAGAGCTACAGGCGACTGTCACTGTCCCGTCAGGATTCCTGGTGGCCTCCGTTGCTTCTTGCAGCAGAGGCACTTACATGACATTAAGTCTCTGCTGAGCAATGAGGATACAACCTCCAGAAAACAAATCAGCAATAGTCCTACAGCAGAATGGAGCAAGAGAAAACAAATCGAGCATTAAGAATCTCTGACCCTAAATCTGAGGGAAAGGAAATGGGATCCCACTTATGAATGGATTCTTTCTCTACTCTGTTCTTCTTGTAGAAATAGGAGGAGGCCAAAAGAAAATCAAATACCCTTTAATTGTGTTATCATATGAGTCCAGACTAAAACTTAGCTACAGGGACTTTCAAGAGTCAGAGCAAAAATCCACATAATTAGGGGCCGGGGAGTTAGCTCAGTGGTTCCGGCGCCTGTCTTGCAAGCGCAAGGACCCGGGTTCGATTCCCCGGTAACCACATAACAATACTGGGTGTGGAGACCCACACCCAGCAGCAACCAGTACCACATACCACAGTGCCGGGCGTGGTGGCTCACGCCTGTAATCCCAGCACTCGGGAGGCAGAGGCAGGAG
>PVIR01010688.1:0-26263 GCA_004026965.1 Petromus typicus | reverse complement strand
GGAGCTGAGGGCCAGCATGAACCACAAAGCAAGACCCTGTCTCAAAAAAAAAAAAAAAAAAAAAAAAAAAAAAAAAATCCACATAATTAGATTTAAATAGCTAACTACAAGACAAGGAGTATGAACTCGAACAGAGAAAACAAACACCAGCCTGGTCACAGGAGGCCCACTGGTCTGTTCACTTCTGCTCTTTTGGGCCCCCTTTCTCATGTGGGTTCTTCTTAATGTGGGCCAGTGCTCTACTTGTTCAGATACTTTTCCCCAAGCCCATATTTTCCTTCTTGCAAAAAGTGAAAAAAAATAAAAAAATAAAAAAGTTAATTAAAATAAATTAAATTGCCACATGTATATACTAGTATAAGCCCGTAAAACCAGGTACTTGGGAGGTTAAGCCATGTGGATCTAAGTTTGAGGTCAGGGCCGGGACAGGGATATCAGTGGTTCTGGCGCCTGTCTTGCAAGCACAAGGGCCCGGGTTCATCTCCAGT
Source organism: Petromus typicus (assembly GCA_004026965.1). Classification (NCBI taxonomy): domain Eukaryota; kingdom Metazoa; phylum Chordata; class Mammalia; order Rodentia; family Petromuridae; genus Petromus; species Petromus typicus. The sequence continues at coordinate 25,775 of PVIR01010688.1, read as the reverse complement.
AACCACATAACAATACTGGGCGTGGAGACTCACCCCAGGAGCAATCATTACCACATACCACAGAGCCAGGGCGTGGTGGCTCACGCCTGTCATCCCAGCACTCGGGAGGCAGAGGCAGGAGGATTGCTGTGATGTGAATTGGAGGCTGAGCTCAGAGCCAGCCTGAACTACAAAGGGAGACCCTGTCTCAAAAAATCTTAAAAAAAAAAGTGTGAGGTCAGCCTGAGCAACTTAGCAAGACCCTATCTAAAAGTAAAAAAAAAAAAAATTAAAGGGGTAGGGAAGGGAGAGAGAGATCTCAGTCTTCAGCCTAAATTTTATCAGAAAGTCGGTATCTTTTTCCTGCCATTCTTCACTTTTTTCTTATCACACTGACATTCTTAAAAGAAACACTCCTTCCCGAAAAAGGCAATTGTTTTTCACAGCAAATCTAACAAGCAAAACCAGAGTTATTTATTTTAGCTTGTCATTAATGGTATAAGATCATATAAATTGCCTTTCAGTAACCCTACTTATCTATTATCATGGGACTACCCACAATTTTTATGCTTTGTTTCAACTGTTTTTAAGAATCTCTCAATGAATCATAACTGATCTGACCACTATTATCTTTAAATCGACCTAAATAATTAAAAGTCTAGGGTGAAAACAGAGAAGAAATCAGAACTATTGATGAGATTAGTCAATCAACTATTAAGTAGCTTACAAGGAAAAAATCTGTCTGAAGGTGGGATTTTATAAAATTACGGATGTTTTAATTTTGTGAAACAGATTCTAGCTTTGTAGTTTAGCCTGGCCTCGAACTCCCAGCAACCGGAGGGGATTATGTTTTTAAAGGAGGTAACAATGTCTGTGCCTTTCCTATTCCATTTTGTTCTAGGTGGAACTTGATGTGACCCACAGTGGTTTGCAGGTGACCTTCGTGTTCTAAAATCTCCGCCCTGACAGCAGACTCTAAAAGGTGGCCCTGGTGGATAGTTCTCAGGTACTTCCTGAGCTGCCCTGGGGAGCAGTAAGCAGCTCTGAGAGAGCCCTGAACTCTCCTGAGCAGAAGCTGCTGTAAGAGGGGGCCTGACTGTTGAATGCTGACCCCGAAGAGCTCTCTCTGGGTTCCTGGTTCAAGATGTGACCTTCCTCTCACAACATAACTCCCACTATTGTGCCTCTAGCGGCACCAATGCTGGTGCCTGGGCAGTGAGTCTCCAGGACTTTTGAATAAATCTCTTTAAAAATAAGGTTCACCTGCCTCAAGTACTTTGTATAAGGCAAAGCAAGTTAACACAGTGGTCAAGTGAGTCACTATTATACATCAAGAATACAGTATATTCCTAGCTAAAGGAACTGCTTATGGTCAAGGAGAAATAAAGGCATCCTGGAGACAAAATTGAAAAGAAGTGTCTGACAAAGTGAAAGGTCACTGTGAGAAGCAAAGGACAGCAACTGCAGCAGCAGCCTGCATGTTTGTCCCTCTACCCTGATGAACAAGCTGCACCTCGGCTTTCATTCCAGGTGCTCCCGCTCCTCAGCCTTATCTTCAGGCAAAGGGCCATTAGCTTTCAGGCAGAATTACCCCTCAGAATTTCATAGTGCTATAAACACAGAGTGGGGAAAAGAGGGAAACATCATCTATTTTTTTAAAAAAATTAACGAAATACAGGAACCAATTCCTTTTGAGACTTACCAAATGCTGGTGCACTAGAAATAGCAACTGGCTGCTGTTTCATGACAGGAGGAAGTGTAGAGGGGAGCTGATAGCCTTGTAGCTTCAGTTTGATAAGCTTCATTGCTATGGAAAATTCCACTTGATCCATTCTTCCATCATTATTCATGTCAGCTAGTGCCCTGCAAAACAGCACAGACTCAGCACAACTGCGACCATAAAAGAGCCTCTCCAGCCACGACTTCCACAGCACGAAAATAAAATAATTAGCTACCTTCCCCATGGGAAAACTAATCTTCTTGTTTATACTATGGGGAAGAACGTATAAAGACTGGCAAGCTCCTATATGAATACAGAATATCTTTTATTTTGTGACTTTTTACCTGTATAATACATCATGTAATTTTCAATCTGATTCTGAAGATCTATTTTTTTTGTTAAAAAAAAAAAATTTATTGAATAAGTTAGATATACATAACAACATTCACCCTAGGAAATTGTATCTCTACATGATACATCTTGCTTTGAAGATTTACATTTTATGTAAGTATCACACGCTAACCGATTGCGCCACTGGATCTCCTAAAGATTTATATTTTAAACGTGTTTCATTTTGATGAAAATATTCTAAAATTAGCGGTGAGGGTGGCACAACTTCGTGAATAGACTACAAACCACTGAATTATATAGTTTAAGAAGATAAATTTTAATATATGAATTAGGTACCAATTAAAGCTGTAAGGAAAACAAGACAGAGTATAATTTCTAGAGATAATAGGTTAAATTATATTAATCATAGAGGTTTACAAACTGCATCATGCAGGTGTGATGTGGTTTAGCACGTCCTTGGCTATGCAATGCCATGTATATTGCCACACAACTAATATCCTAAAGGTGTTAACTTTTCTTTACCCACCATATACACACAACAATAATTAAGTTTCAATTTATGTCTATGCTTGGTATTTGAAAATGATACTCAAACGTGGTCCAAATGCAACTTAGGAGATCTTAAGAATTTTCCCTTAGAGAAAAAGTAAGCAAAAGTAAGAAAAGCAGTTGTACTCGCTATTGGAAACTGTCATACAAGCAAAACTGTACATACTTACAATTTAAATAAAACAACAACAACAACAATATATATATTTTAGATTTTTTTGAGACAGGGTCTTGCTTTTATTTCAGGCTGGTCCTAAACTCAGCCTTGAACTCAGCAGTCTTCCTGCTTCTGCCTCCCAAGTGCTGGGATTACAGGCCAGAGCCACCACGCCTAGCCTTGTGCTATGTGCTACTGATTGCTGGTGAGTATGAGTCACCATACCCAGCATTGTTGCATGTGGTTACCAGGATCGAACCCAGGATCTTGTGATCTTGTGCGAGAAAGCCAGGCGCGGAACTACTGAGCTAAATCCCTGGGTCAAAAATCTTTACTTAGAGGGTAGACAATGGGAGTAGGGTGGGGAATAAAAAAAATTAAGATGTATTATATACTTGCATCAATGTCCTAGGATTAATATAATCATTATGCACAACAAATATATACTAGTAAAGTTTGAGTTCTTTTATTCAAGATATTAAAAATGCAAATTTTCCTGAATCAATCTTATGGAAAAATTTACTTGAAGTATCAAGCCAAGTTAGTCCATTAAAATGCATTACCAATAATCTTTTAAAGCCTTTAAATTTGATTAGTCTGTGCATTTCTGTATATATCTTTACCACACAGAAATTTTATATTTTATAAAGGACCTTTTATTGCAATTTGTAGGTTTTCAGTTCTTGACTTTATAAAGTTGTATTATTTACTTCTGTTTTTTGAGCTAGGGTCTGTGTTGCCCAGGCTGGCCTCAAACTCACTGAACTCTCAATCCTCCCACCTTAGCCTCTGGTATGACAACTACAGGTGCATATATCCTTCAAATCCTTGGCTAAATGTGTATTATTTTATTACATTTCAATCTTTAAATCAAGTATAATTGTGTGTATGTGTTGTATTATTCCAGGGCTCAACCTGTGCATTTGGTATAGATGGACACCTAACATTCCAGCAATATTGCTTGGTTCCTCCTCTTCTCAATTAGCTAAATGTTTTGGCTGCATATTAAATGTTCACCTGGAATGAGACTTATTTCTTGATTATCTTTTCTGATTCAACAAACATGATGGTGAGTTGATCTCCCTGGCCCTATCATGTGTTCTGAGATGTGGCAAAGCCTTTTTTCTTTAACAAAACACTTTCCTTGGCTGTTCATGGATGTTTGTTTTTGCCCCATCTTTCAGATTATTTTCTTTATTCGCTAAGAAATCCTCCTGGGATCCAAAAACTGCACTGAATTTTTATGTTTTTTAGAAAATAGTTGTAAGTGTAACTAACCATCTGCTCACCAAAGAATACAATTTCTTCAGTTCTATTTCTTCTAATAAGATTGTATCACTTCCCTCATACAAGTAATAAACTTTTTAAGTAATTGTATTATAAGGAACGTTATCATTTTTGACAGAATTTAAATGGAGTATTTGTGGCACTATACATTTTTTTGGAGCCAATCTGAAGGATAAACTATGCTGTTAACTTAAAAAATTATTTATGTTATAGCCAGCTCTCTCTCCCCCCTTGACTGCTCCAGGGCAAAAGCCCACAGGTTTTTTCAGGATCCCACTTCTTTCTCACAGCCTCATGATGGGCTGCTCACCCCTCACCTGGGACAACTCCGCTAAACAAAAGGCCAAGAAACACCGCAGACTAATCCATGCTGGTCATTCAAAAAAGAATGGAGAGGAGAAGGGAATGGAACACTAAGATCTAACTAGGATTTGAAATTTTAACTCTGAAAAAAACTAAGTATTTTTCCAAAGTATTTTTGGTGCAAGGAGATCCTAAAAAGAGAACAAATCAGATTATTCTGTATAGTGCTAAGTGCTATTAAGATATAGAGAAAAGAGAGTAGGTGTGCATAAGGAACATTAGGCTAGTTTGTCAGGGAATACCTCTAATGACAACTGAAACCTGAAAGGTCAGGAACCAGCTGCAGGAGGATCTGGAGTGGTATTAAGGAAGTGCAGTGACTCTGAGGCAAAGAATGGAAGGGTAAATTCTGCAAGACAGAAATTAAGAAAGGAAGTGATACAAAATAAGAGAAGAAAGAGCTGGGTGTGGTGGTGCACACTTATGACCCTGGCACTCTTATGAGCCTGAAGCAAGAGGACCACAAATCTGTTATCTCATCAAATGAACAACTTAGTAAGACCTTGCCTCAAAGTAAAAAATAAAAGCGCTCGAGATGCAGCTCAATACAAAGGTCCTGCGGTCAATCTGCGGTACTGGGGGCGGGTAGATCACACAGGACTTGTAGCTTTGGGAATGGCTTTGGATTTTATTCTTAGTGTAACATTTTAATGGATTTACTTTTTAAAAACATTATTCCAGCTGCTGTTTGGAGAACAGAGATGTGAGAGAGAATCCAGTCCTGATGCTGTAGTTGTGGGACCAGATAAAGTGACAAATCAGAATGACAGAAAGGAGTGGCACAATGGAGATGAAGTGGGTAAGTGGAGTCAAAAATACAAACTGATGCTTCATGCTATGGGCAGAAACAAGCAATGGTGGACAGGGGATTAAGAGTCCAGATGTGATTAAGGAGTTTGGCAAACTGATCTTGATATGGGCAGAAGCCCTTCTAATAAACTCAAGAGGCTTACACTGCAGTCTGTGGTCCTCAGCTAAGCTCTGTCTTGGAACCAGATGAGCAGCCCTTCTGCTCCTTTCTTTTCCCTCAGAAGCCCATTTGCAGGGGCGCTCCTCCCTTTCTGTCTTTGTCTCCATATCTATGGGTCTTCTGACCTCGGGTTCCCAACTGCCCGTGCACCCTCTTTGTCCTTATGTCCTCTTCCCTGTAGCGCCTGGTGCTTCTCCATCCCAGTCTCTTTCCCCAACTCCTCCACCCAGGGCAAGATTCAAACAATTTTAACCATTTCAGTTGCCAAAGGATACTGGCCAGTTTCCTTCTGGTTCTTTAATAAGAAGGCAATTTCTAAGAAGACGTGTATCATCTTTGGCCACTGCTACAATTTGGCATTGCACACACTGATCAAACTTCATCTTCTGAGAATTCAGGCTTTCTTGTATTCTTTACTGGAAATTAGATGGGAGAGACAAGCAGTCCTCACAGTATGAACAGGGTACATAGTTCATTGGAATGTAATTTCTACATAACAGCAAAACACTATAAAGGTTTCTAGGGGTATATTTCTCATAAGTCTACACGTCTCACGTATTTTAAACCAAGTCCGCAGCCAAGAAGTCAGCTGGAGAAAGACAGAGTAAGAGAGAGAGAGAAAGACAGAGAAAAGACTAAGGCTAGGAACAGCTGCCAATTCTCAATGCAAAAAGAAACAGCAAAAATGACTTTTGAGGCTAAGGATGAAGCTCAGTGCTGATGTTTGTTAGCATGTTCAAGACCTGGGTTTGATCCTCAGCATGATAAAAGAAAGCAGGGCAGGGGGACTGTCAGCTGCATAGCTAATAATAAAAATGACACTGGGCTACTAAACTAAAAATAACTTTAGGAAACTAAAAACTGTCTTCATCGATAAAAGTGAAATGCATTCAATAATACCTTGCTTTCTTCTGTAATATTTAATATTGGGTGATGATATTGTCGACTATCTCCTTTCATTAGATTGTAGTATTGATTAAAGAGCTGATTTTGTCTATTTTGTTCGCTACTATATACCTCATATTCACAAGTCGCTGACTCATTGCAGGAATCTGATAAATGTTCAGTATCGAAAGAATAAACATGGAATGGAAGGAGGTGTCCATCAAAGATCCTTCTTGAATTAAAGATCAAAAATTAGGAACACAATAGAAAAGCAAAATTCAGTGGAGGATTAGCTAAGCCTGAGAGAGCAGTTGCAGTGAGAGGTATGGACAAAGGTATCAAACAGGGTCACATATCAAGACGCAAAGAAAAGAAGCTTGTGACAATTAAAAGAGGTGCCACGGAAGTCACCGTGCTCCTTCCCTAGGTGGCAGGACTTCTTGCTCAGGTGCCTGTCCTCTCTGAGCCTTTGACTTTGCTAGATGGAGCCACTATAGTTTGAACTACAATGCTCTGTAGAAGCAAATTAAGTGGGATAGAAAAAAAGGCAGTCCAGCAGCCAACATGCTGGTAACCAGAAAAAAGAAAAGAACAGAAACCCAAAACCAGCACAGGAATCTGGCTTTTCTTTCAATCTGAATCTATCCAACACAATGAAAAACACAGATATATCCCCTGAAAATTTTGCTATTTCAGATATGCTTTTCATGATGACCCTTTAAGCAAGAAAAACTCAGGTTGAGTTCTGACAACTGTTTGAAAACAACAAAAAGCTATACTCTTATCTTTATTAATTCTCACAAGATTATAAATAAAAATAGATCACTTAAAAGGACAAGTAATGGACATTTTTGGTTATGTGGAAGCCTCTGGAGCTAAAAGCTTTTATTGGCTTTTCATCTGAAGGCCAACTATGTGACAAGCACCACACTAAGTTCTTTATATACAGCTCTCTCACTAAACCTCTCAGTAACTTTGTAACAAACATAAATAGATTCCCACTTTATAGATTAAGAAATTGATCAAAGAGAATGACTGTATATTCTAACTCACAGAGACAGAGGTGGTACAGCTAGGATTCAGACTCACATATATGACTATAAATTATGTGTTATTTCCACAATACAAAGCTGCCTTTGTAACAACACTAGTAGACTTGGGGAGAAAGTATGAACTGTAAGAACCACATTTTGTGGGAAAATGTGGTCGCTTACAGCAGCGAACTCAGCATGGTTCCCAAAGCCATGAATCTAAAACCTAGGACTATTATTTGTTACCTTTTCTTACTTGCTCTTCTTGTAGCTTCAAAAACTCACGTATTTGGTATCTTTTATGCCTCCATCATGTACCATATTGTAATAAATATTGGTTATTTCTAACCTCCACCCTCAAATATTTTCTTTTTTATGTTTTTTTGAGACAGGGTCTCGCTTTGTGGTTCAGGCTGGCCCTGAGCTCAGCCTCCAACTCACATCACAGCAATCCTCCTGCCTCTGCCTCCCAAGTGCTGGGATTACAGGCGGGAGCCACCACACCCGGCATTGTGGTATGTGGTACTGGTTGCTGCTGGGCGTGAGCAGTATTGTATGTGGTTACTGGGAATTGAACCAGGTCCTTGCGCTTGCAAGAAGGCGCCCAAACCACTGAGCTAACCCCCCGGCCCCTCAAATATTTTCTTAGTCACTTATTCTTTAGTTAATAAAAGATAAAGTACATTTCCATTATACAGAAAAAACTATGGGACATTCAAATGAGGATGACTATTATAGACAAAGCCAAAATAAATTGGTAAGAAAATATCAAAGTGTATTTATTTCAACTGAAAGTTCAACTTTTTGACCAGACACTACCATTCAAATCTCACCCTCCCCTCATTTTTCTGTTCTGCATCATAATGACACTTTTCAGAAGTACTCTTTTGGTAAAAGTTATTAGAGTTTTCTGGTGTAAAGATGCGATGCTCTTGTCATACATCATAGGAAATCATATTAACAATCAGAACTGGACAGCACTTTATTTCACTCTTAGATAAAAGTTCAACTTACCATATCTGTGCTAAGACAGGCTGAGGTAACCCAGATTGAAAAAAAAAGTTTCTTGCTTGATCACCTGTAAATTAAGTGGAAAAATATTCAGAAAAAGACAGCTGACAGAAATCTTACAGAAAATTACAAAAACAAGAAAGTGTCTGGTAATCCTATAAATACTGAACTGAATATATAGCAAAAGTCAGGCAATAATAAAATGAATCCATCAGCACTGATCTCAGAACTGAACACTTTAAAAAAAATCCACCTACAAAAGTCCTAGTTTTTGCTAGGACAGATAGTTCACTTTATCAGTTAACTAAAATGTTAGCTGACCATCATGACTGTTATACTTTTGCTGTCAACTGTCCCCCAAAGGCCTACATGTTAATAGCTTAACCCCTAACTTGGTGCTCTTGGAAGGTGGCAGAACCTTTACAAGATAGGGGTAGTGGAAGATCACAGGCTGCTGGAGCTGTGCCCTCAAAGGGGAGAATACACTTCCCAAGAGAATCGGACCATTGGTAAGTAAGGATATGAAAATATGGACTGTAATTACCAGTAATAAATCCAGATATTGGCTTTAAACTATGGAACTGCTGATCATGCTTCGCTCTTTCCTCCACCGTTATGGCCCAGATATCCAGGCTGCCTACAGTTCAAAGAAAAGACAGGTAAGTTACTTAGCAAGAAAGATATGACACAATTTCCATAGCACTGTTAGGTTCTATCAATGTTCTATAATTGCTTTGATGAATTGGCATGATTTCCTTGGCAGTTATGCATATACAATCAGAGAAAAGTAAACCAGAACCAATAAAAAAAAAATCAGCACAAATTCCTTCTTAGAAACAGTATGATCCTACAGTTAGGATTATTTGAAGATACAGAAGGTTAATAATTTAGCTGCACTCTCAGGTACATTAAATATCACAGGCAAATTATGACAGAAAGTTAATTGTGTAAGCTGACTGAACCATTGGTTCAATTCCCAATATTTAAAACAAAACAAAACAAAAAACTCAAATAACAATTATAACCTTTCATGAGTCCATGAAAATATTTTTTAATCAAAGAAATATTCAAATATTGTGGTGATCATTGTATAACCCTGTAAATTTACTAAAAATCATTAAACTATACAGCTTAAATTAATAAAGCATTAGATATATGACTTATTCTTCACTAAAGCTCTTTCTAAAAAGAATACTCTGATAAAAAATAAAGCCAACCAAAAAGAACAGGATTTAGGTTTTTCTTCTGTTTCAGCATTTTGACCAGATGTCTTCTGACTTCTGAGACTTCCTCTCTTTGATCCTTGATCTCTTCCAGCAAATTCAGCAAAATCTTCATAGATGACAGACATAGAAAGCCTTTAAAGTTCTGACACTTTCCCAAAAGAACATGAGCTGTAAGGTTTCACTGAAAATTTATGAGTCAGGTATAGTGACACACACACCCATGAGCCCAGCACTGCAGGAGACTGAAGCAGGAAGACTCTAAGTTTCAGCTCAGCCTGGGCAGCTTAGCAAGACCCTATCACAACACAATTTTTTAAAAAATGCTGGGCATGTTGCTTAGGGAGAAAGCCCTAGGTTTAGGCCCTAGTACCAAATGGGGGAAACAGTATCCCCAGTATAATATCTAAATATTGCAAATCCCCTCTCCACAGAATCTGGAATGAAAGTAATAGTAGAGATCTATTCAGTCATAAAAAAGTACTTACTAATCACCGTGTGTGTGTGTGTGTGCACACGTGCGTGCATGCATGTGTGTGTGCCAACTACTACACCAAATGATAGGGACAAAGTGGTGCCTGAACAAGATGATCCTTTCTCTCACATCTTACAGATTTGTAACTTCTTGAAAGAACTCTTCTTTGCCTGTCTGAATGGATCCCTGGAAGTATAAACAAAAGGAAAACAGAAACCAAAAACGTGTACAGTGGGGGCTCAGGATTTAGCTCAGTGGCACGGCCCCTGACTCACAAGCTTAAAGCCCAGAGTTCAATTCTCATACTGGGAGGAAAAAATGCACAGCAATTAAGAAGGTAGGAGGCTGGGTGTGGTGCTGCACATTTGTAATCCCAGCACTCAGGGAGGTTGAGTCAGGAAGATCACTGCAAGTTTGAGGCCAGCCTGAGCTACAAAGTGAGTTCTAGGCCAGACTGAACTGCATAGCGAGACTCTACCTCAAAAAGACACACAGACACAAAAAAGGTGGGAAAAAACCCACAAAATACTAACGATTTAAAAAAGGCTGTATTCCACAGTATCTTTCACAGATGTGATCTAAAGACAGTGCTTTGTGCCTCCTTACTCTTCTCAAGACCACTAGATCAGACAGCTGTCCGGAGTAATCTGTTAACGGAGCACACTTTTTCTGCTGAAGATACTGGGCTAGTAAGCAAGAAGTGTACTTAACAATTTCGTTGTGAGGCCAAGGAAATTATCTGAAAAACACATTTTATGCAGATTGTTTCCAACTGGTAAACTAAAGTAGAAAATGAATCTAAGTTTTGAAAAAGTATATAATAAATGAGAGTCATTTTGACAAACTGCCAAAAAGAACCAGGAATAGAGAAAAGAGCTCCCCAAATAAAAGCCTTTAGAGACCGGCACTGCATGATCCTTCCTTGAATATCAACTTGAACACATCAACTCTTTATAAAAAATGGCTAAGGAAGTGTGGATCGAAATTTTATAACTGTGATAACATGAAATATAAATATTTATACACTTGATAATGGTACTATACTTAAGTGTTTTCAAATATCTTTATCTTTTAGACACATATACTAAAAATATTTACAGATGAAATGATAAATAACTAGGAGTGACTTCGAAAGAATTCAGATTGAATGATACTGGCCATGAGCCGGTCATTATTGAAACCACATGATGGAATACAACGATGACTGTACTTTCGCTATACTCTTTCATTGCAAGTTTACTACACTATTTTAAAAATCTAGTCCCAGAGTACAAGAGAGAAGAAAAATTTCCAAAAACTTACCACCAAAAGGTGTTGGAAACTGAGCCATGGTTCTGTTATTTTTACCTTCCTAACTGGCACCTGTAATTGAAATACAACATTTAAGTTTATGAAAACATACAAATATGCAGTCTTAACCAGAAGACTTACATTAGAGCCAGGCATACGTCCACAAATGAAAGCCAAAGAAAGGGACTCATCCAATCCTCCTCTGTACAGTTTCTCTAAATAACAAATATGAAGGACTAGCCAACAAGAAGCTTTCAGTCTGGAAAATGAGGCCAGCAGCTCAGGTACATCACCTTCTATATCACCAATGCTGTCCTTGTCACTTTTTAAATATAAAAAGCCAGCCCCATCTACCCAATGGTCATAACACCTTTTTATTGAGCACTTATGTTACAAAAATTCTCTCAGGCATTACTGTTCATGAACAGTCAAAGTGAAATAAAGCCACTCTTCTTCATCAACTAAAATAATTCCTAGTTTAATGAATGTTTTCTCTGTATGTTTAATTTAGACAACCATAAATTAATGGTAAAAAAAAATGCTTGAGAAATTTTTTAACATAAATTTTAGATGTTAAATAGGGCAGTCTTTTGCAGATATACCTCAATTTCATCTTCCAACCTGTTCATGGAATTTTTTCCAACTACAGTATAACATTAAATTTCAAAATTTTCAAATGCTCTTTCTTATTCTCTACATGTTGTTCCTAGAACTTTTATTATAATTTTAATGGGTACTTCAGCTTTGTTTGTGTTTTGGTTTGGAGACAGGGTATCACTATGTAGCCTAAGCTGGCCTCATAGCAATTTTCCTGCCTCCCCCTCCCAATTGCTAGGGTTATAGCCATGCCGCCATCACACTTGGCCAATACTTCAACCAAGTCTTGTTAGTTTTAGCTTTCCTGTTTCTTGCATCATTTGATTCCTACAAGTTCCTTTTTTTGTGCACTGGCTGATTGACTGGCCTGGTGTCTTTTTTTTTACTTTTTGAGGATTTCTTTATAACCTAGTGACCCCTGGATATTGCTTTATGTTTAAGAGTGAAGCACAATAAAAAACGGCTCAGAAGCTTGGCGCGTGGGCTGTATGTTTCTCTGTACGATGATAATGTATATTGAGTGGTCTTTGTACTAGTAGACTCTGAATTTCAGTAGTCACTGAAGTTGCTCAGTTCTTCCAGAGAAAAGTGGTGTGTGGATGAGAAGGGAACAACTCGGGCTAGATGCTGACCAAGGAGAGAGCTGACAAGGATATACATTTGAGTGTGCAGGACTGTATATGACCCCTTGAATTCTGGCTCCATACTTCACTCCTTCATCCTGGAGCTTCTCTGGCTGCGGTGCTCCTCCTGCTGTACCATAAGTGAAGGAGACAGATGTAGTCATCCATCTATTGGGGATGGCCCAAAAGACCTGGTGGAGGCTTCCAGTCCTATTCTGAGTGCCTACAACTGCCCTCAGGAACACTTGGCGTCTCTGGCATGTGGGAGCCTCTCCAGGCTTCCCTGGGCGAGCTGCTAAAGCATCCCTTTCTGGACCTGTGTGGACTTAGGTTGTAACCCAACCTCCTGGGTCAACTCCATTCCTATGGTTTGCAAAAAAATTGTTAAAATGTGTTGGCATTTCATCTCCTGTTGTCTTTTGCCCTATCAGTTAACATTTGTGATGTTTCCTTTATGATTACGGCAGCCTTCAGGGAAGGAAAAACACCTGCTGCTTGGCCAACAAATCGAAGCGGAAGGCTGCAAACCCTTTCAAAGCGCGCTCCTCACACCAGCTCCATTCCAAAGCTCCAGCTGTAGTTCTTTCACCACTATTTTTCACTCAGTGTAGGCATGCATCATTATTTCCTAGAACATTTAATGTATTTTATCCTATTTAACAAACAGAAACATTGACATGTTATATAATTTTCCCCCAGTTTTTGAAAATGACAAGCTCTGGATTCTGGAAGCATAATGAAACAAATATTTAATATGCACAGGAAGAGAATACAGTCTGCACTCCTTTTTACTATTATTAATGCTGTTTTTTGCAAATTATAGCAAAGTTATTGACTTGTTTGTATCCAGCTTACATTACAGTTTACTACATTTTCAGACTGGTGCTAACCATTCTGCAGATGAATCTCTGAGTATTTCTAGATCTTGATCTTTGAAAATAAAGAATTCAGACTCACACTATTAACCCAAACCAATTAAATCAAGATATATGAAACAACTACATTAGCAGTTATTTCTGCATTGCCTAATTTTCATGGTAACAGTTTCAGTATTTGTATTCTACAAATTTACTGCTGTATTGGTAAAGAGTGTTCATCATGTGTAGGTCAGCTCCTTCTATGCCTATTTTTACTTAACATTTCCATTAAGAAATAGCTATTATTCTTTCAGAAGTTTTCTCCCAGAAACTTTTCTTCTTAATAAGATAGTCATGTATTATTCCTAGAAATAACATTATGAGTTACAGGGATATGTTTCTTTAAAGTATCCTAGAATTGATGTTTTTAAAAAACCCAAATCAGATAAGGATGACATTGGGGTTTTTTGTTTTAGTTTTTCAGTTTTTTGAGACAAGATTTCGCTTTGTAGTTCACTGTGTGGCTCAAGCTATCCTTGAACTCGCAATTGGGATTACAGGTGCCTGCTGCATGTTAGCATTCTACTAAGGAAGTTTGATTTAAAAATACTTTCTTTAGAATTTTTGCTTAAGAAAATGTTACACCTAATTTTATACAAAAAGTGGAAAATAAAGAGCAAATGGATACATGTTTTAAACTATTGGCAGACCACAGAAATAACTGGAAATATAAAGACAAAAAATTAAAAAGTATTCAAGAAAAGATAATTTTAGAAGTGAATTTTAATTGGACTTCAAGCAACAAATAATAACTGTCACCAAAACCATCCCACAGAGAAAGACAAAGTTTTCCCCAAGTTATATGTCATGAAACTAGCATAACCTTAGCATTATACTGTAATACTACAAAGAGAAAAACAGACCATTATCACTTACAAACACAGATGTCAGTTTATATCTTACTTTATTTGACAGCTATTTTGAGAAGGATACAACTAGATAAAAGCATGATAATTCTTATGGTCCAAAGTGTTCTTTCATTATTAGTTCCTGAAAAAGTGCCTGTTTAACTTTCAACTCTAGAATTTAGAAAATAATTCCCTTTTCTACTGAATCTCTTCCCACCACATCTTCATTACAATAAACATTAGACTAAATTTATCTTTTGACCATTCTGACAGCTACCTCTAGTTTCCCTTCATCTTGCGTCTAACCAGTGACAACCAAATAAACGATAGACTCCTTGTAAACTAATGCCTCTCTCTCCTCTCCTCCCTTTCTAAAGCCTTATTGCAGGGAAAGGTGTAGCCATTCGGCAATTTCCCGGGTCAACCAATCAAGCAGAACTTCTGCTGAGTTCATTATATAGAACTCCTGAGTCTCCTTATCATCAGGATGTCCCCCAGACTTTGTTAATTTGTACTGATCCTTAATCAAAGGGCTGTTGGAAGATAGCTCCGGAGCTTCAGTCCTCTGAGGCTGTTCTTTCTGCTGAAACTCATCCCTGAGTGCCTGTTTCTTTCCACGACCCCAGACTTTACATCGGACCTACCCTGACAAGTGGCACCCAGCCAACAAGTGGCGCCCAACGTGGGAAAGGAAGGATTCAGAGAACCTAATGTCTGGGGACCGAAGGGTGCGTTCCTTCGTAAGTGGAAGACTTTGGCATTATAGCAGAGAATGGGAAATTTCCTATCTGTGACAAAACAGTATGCTCAACTGCTGCTACAAGGCAACAGTGAAGAGGAAGAACTGGAGGAATAGTTATCACCTCCTCCCCTAAGGGAAAACCTAAGTGAAGGTAGTTCTGATAGTGAAGAAGAGGATGAAATTGAGAGTTAAATCATTCAGATGAGGAAGTTACAGCATAAGGTTAAGCTACTGCAGAGACAAAAGACACTGGCATTCTCTGTACAGAATAGGGAACCCTCAGTTCCATTACAGAGGGCTGGGGAAGCAGCAGAATTGTGGAAACAAAAAATAAATTCATTCCCTGTGGAATTTGGGAACCCTCAGCGCCTCCAACTGTGATGGCTAGGGAAGCGGCAGGAGGTGTTATTTTACAGAATCCTCTGACAAATTATGTTTCTCCCTTATGTATGTTTCCAGTTACAATCCAGCAAATGCCTCATAATCAGCAACATCCCAGTGGGTATAGCCAGCTGAACAGGACTCCCCCAGAATCTAAAGATATAAAACCTTTTAAGGAAGCAGTGGTTTCTTATGGAATGCATTCTCCTTATGTTCGACAAATTATCAGTAATTGGGCTAATACCAATAAAATAATTCCCAGGGACTGGAAAGATTTAGTTACTGCTGTTCTCAAGGCAGGACCTCAATTACAATGGCTTTCTTGGCGGAGAGAGGAAGCCTCCAACATGGATCAAAAGAATAGAAAAAGAAATGTTGCCATAACTTGAGAAATGTTGTTAGGAGAAGGACCATATGCTGAGTTACAGCAATAGGTACAGTATGACAATGCTATGATTGTACAGTGTCACCTTGCCGCTCTCAGGGGTTGGGATAAGGTTGAAGAGCCAGGAAAAATGGCTACTGCTTTTACTTAAATTATGCAGAGTGCTGGAGATGCTTATACTGAATTTTTACAAAGGTTGACTACTGCTGTACATCGAGCTATTGCAGATCCAGAGGCACAGAAGATTTTACTTGAATCCTTGGCTTTTGAAAATGCTAATGCTGAAAGTCAGAGAGCTATCCATTCTTTAAAGGCTCAAGGAGCTCCTTTTGAGGACTGGATTAAAGCAACTGCAGACCTAGGCACTCCATCTTTCCAAGCTAATCTTTTTTTTTTTTTTTAGGTTTTTTTGAGACAGGGTCTCGCTTTGTGGTTCAGGCTGGCCCTGAGCTCAGCCTCCAACTCACATCATAGCAATCCTCCTGCCTCTGCCTCCCGAGTGCTGGGATTACAGGCATGATCCACCACGCCTGGCACTGTGGTATGTGGTACTGGTTGCTGCTGAGCGCAAGTCTCCACGCCCAGTATTGTATGTGGTTACCAGGAATCGAACCCGGGTCCTTGCGCTTGCAAGACAGGTGCCCGAACCACTGAGCTAACTGCCCGGCCCTCCAAGCTAATCTTACAGGGCAAAGCTATTGCTCAGGGGTTAGGAGGAAATAATAACAAATATTACCAATGTGGAAAAACAGGACATATCAAAAAGGATTGCAGATAACTTAAAAGTGAAGGAGGTAGAAGCCGAGGAGGTCAGGAGAAAAAACATCTGTGCCTCCTGGTTTGTGCCCTCGATGTAAAAAAGGTCTCCATTGGGCAAATGAATGTCAGTCAACACAAGATATGCAAAACAATTTTCTGCCTTTAGGAAACTTGAAAACAGGCCTAGCTCGGGCCCTCAGATAAACAATACAAGCCAAGTATTTCCCGTCAGCAATGGCTTGGCTCACCAGGAGATCAATCTAGCCCAGAACAGCCAACTGCCCAATTTCTCCGTCTTGGAGATTTAATGCATGCTTCTAAGGGACGTGCAGCCCTAGATCTTCCAGTGTCTCGTGATATTTTTCTATCTCCCAAAATTCCTTTATGTCGTATTCATTCTGGAGTTTATGGTCCACTCCCTCCTGGGCCTATGGGACTGTTATTGGGAAGAAATAGTCTCACTTTAAGGGGTTTACGAGTACATCCTGAAACTGATGAGGACCACAGAGGGGAAATTCAGATTCTTGCACAGGCAGAGAGAACTATATGAATAGATGTGGGAGAAAGAATTGTACAATTGCTTTTGTTACCATATGAGAGAGAGAAGGTTGGTCCTTAGGTTAAAAAGAAGGGTTTGACAGGACAGGCAAACAAGTTTTTTGGCAAACCTTAATTAAGGAAGATTGCCCTAAGATGACTGTTATTTTAGATAAAATACCTATTGAAGGTCTGGTGGATACAGCAGCAGATGTTTCTATTATTTCTACTACTTATTGGCCAGAATCTTGGCCCCTTAAAAGGATTCATACTCAATTTACTGGACTTGGTACTCTTAATATTTCTCAAGTGTTAACATTTTGAAGTACCAGGGGCCTGATGGACAGCAGGCCACTTTACAGCCTTATGTTGCCCCTATTGCCATGAATCTATGGGGGAAGGGACTTGTTACAACAGTGGGAAGCACAAATGCACATTCCTATTTTGTCAGATAATGTCAAAAAAATAATTTACAAATCTACTCAGAAGGGACATCAGGGTCTAGGTTATCCAAATCTATCATAGGGGCCACTGCTGTGCCAACTGCTCTTCCTTTAAAATGGATTACTGATTTCTCCTACTTGGAATGAGCAGTAGCTCTTAACTAAGGAAAAACTACAGGCTTTGGAGACCTTAGTGGAAGAACAGTTGATAGCAGGGCATATAGAAGAATCTACTAGTTCTTGAAATTCTCCTGTTTTTGTGATAAAGAAAAAGTCAGGAAAATAGAGAATGTTAACCGATTTAAGGGCTATTAACAAGGTCATTCAGCCCATGGGACCAGTACAGCCTGGAATTCCTTTACCTTCTATGCTTCCAAAAGAATGGTCTTTGCTAGTCATAGATCTTAAAAACTGTTTTTTTACTATTCCATTATAACCTCTAGATTGGGAAAGGTTTGCTTTTACTGTACGTACTTTCAATAATGCTAAACCTGTTAAGCCTTATCAATGGAAAGTATTACCTCAAGGTATGATAAATAGTCCTACTCTGTGCCAGTATTTTATTGCTCAGCCATTACAACAGATCAGAATCCGTTTTCCTACTGCTATTATTAATCATTATATGAATGATATCTTTGTGGCAGTAGAAAGCCAAGACCAATTAGTAGTAATTTAGAGAGAGATGAAAAATACTTTGGAATCCTGGGGCCTGGAAATAGCTCCTGAAAAAATCCAGCAAGGCAATGTAGTCGACTACTTAGGATATAAAGTTATAGCTTCAGCAATCTATCCACAAAAAAATTCAGATTCGAAAAGATACCTTAAAAATTCTTAATGATTTTCAAAAGCTTCTAGGTGATATAAATTGGTCGCGGCCTACATAGGCCTAACCAATGCAGATCTTACTAATTTATTCCAAATTCTACAAGGTAATCCTCAATAGATAGTCCCTGACAATTAACTCTGGCTGCAGAGGCTGAACTCCATCTAGTAGAAGAATGAATTGCCAATGCCTGTCTGGGACGATTAGAACTAACTTGTTCAATTAACTGTGTTTATCTTCCCATCTCCTCATTCACCTACGGATGTAATTATACAAAAGGAAGAAAATATTTTAGAGTGCCAATTTTTACCTAATAAAACAAAAGATTAAAAAACGTATGGAGAAAAATTTGTGAAACGATTACCAAAGGTCAGTTGTGGGTTCAACAGCCGTCTGGATATGATCCTAGTTCTATTATTGTTCCTTATACAACTAAAGAAATCTATCAGCTATATGTCCTTAATGAAAATTGGCAAATGGCTCTTTCTGATTTTGTCGGACAAGCACACAATTCCTATCCTAAATGGAAAATATTCCAGGTTTTAAACCAAACTTCATGGATTCTCCCTACAAATGTCAAACATAAGCCACTCTCAAGAGCAAGAACTTTCTTTACAGATGCTAATAGCTAGGAATGGCTGGATATCTTTCGGATGAGTTACATAAAGCTACTGAAAAAATCCAGCAAGACAATGCAGTCGACTACTTAGGATATAAAGTTACCGCTTCAGCAATCTATCCACAAAAAAACTCAGATTCAAAATCCTTATTTGGTTTAAAGGGCTGAGTATATGCTATTCTCATGGTTTTAGTAGATTTCTCTATTCCTCTAAACATCATTACAGATCCTCAGTATGCTGAAAGGGTTGTGCAGTCTATCAAAACAGCTTTTATTCCTGATGGTTCTGAATTAAATACACTTTCTTTAATTACAACAATTGGTTCATCAAAGATCATCTCCTTTGTATATTACTCACATTCGTGCACACTCTCAGCTGCCTGGACCGTTGGTGGCTGGCAATGATGGTATTGATAAACTCCTTAGCAACAACACTGCTGCCGCTACATGGTTCCACCAGACACATCATGTTAATAGTAAGAGCCTTACACATCATTTTGCTATTACATGGCAGCCTGCTTCCTTCTTTCAGGAAGCCATTAGAAAAGACTTAAAACATTTGTTTGTTTGACCTGTATATGTGTCTTTACAGGATAGATATATAGACAAAATAAAATTTAGACCTTTCTCTTTCTTCAAGTGTGCGTAGAAAGGTGATAAGGGTGTCTTCCCTGACTTGTAGACTACGACTAAAATTGTGAATTTTTCAAATGATCAGTAAGCTCAAGATAAGACTGGTAGAGGGTCACCAACAGACGTCAAGGCCTGGGCGTCTGGGGATACAAAGTCTGCCCTTTTTTGCGCTGGTGCAAGGTACACTTTGATCTAACCAAACCCCTCAGTCTGATCTCATCAGGACTTTACTTAAGTGACTGAAAAGATAAGTACTTCTGGCTTTTCATCTGGATAGCAAAGCGGAATCTCTGACCAACTATTTCTGAAGGTAAACTCCTGTAAGAGTGTCGAGTTTGATCATTGACTTAGTTTTCCCTCTTTCAAAGAAGTAGAAAGCAGCAGGTTAAATCTCTTAGTTTTTACCAATATCTCAAATTTTGGGTCTCAGAGAAAAATCTCAAGGCCAAAGAAACTGCGAACACCACTGAAGAAAACATTTGATGGGGACAGCTGAAAAAACTCACCAATAAAGCTGAATCAACAGTAAAACCGGTAATACCTATAACTCTAATTTTTGGTGAGGTAAGTGGACAAAACTATACTTATTGGACTTATAATATTTCTAATTCTATTAATAGAGGAGTCATAAGGGGAGACCCAAATGTAACTATAACAGTAAACGAGACTAGTTGATTCCCTGGAACCTATGAGAGAGACTTTTAAAACCAAAGGAAGAGGAAGACAGATTAAAAAATTATATAGCAGAAGTTGATTCTTATTTACTTTGGTAAAGATGAGCACTGTTTGCAGGGAAAAAGTCAGAAGTATGGTTGTCTATGATTTCTGCTATTACTTTTTATTTCATTCTTTTAAATTGTTTTTGCTTTATACTCATTGGTTTAAGGGAAAGTGTTACAATCAGATAGATACCTTAAATATTCAAAATCTTCCACCATGTGATATGTAGCATGCATCACATGAAGCAGACTGAGTTTATTTTGCGACAGTGTTTGAGTATTAATCCTCGAATTATTATTCCCTATGGAAATATCATTAATAGGAGCCCTTCTTGGTTCTATTTGAGGAAAATTAGCTCAAGTGGCATTGCCACATGTTTAATGGCTCAAAAAATCAAAAATACAGCTTTCAGGGCCGGGGATTTAGCTCAATGGTTCCGGCACCTGTCTTGCAAGCGCAAGGACCCGGGTTCGATCCCCGGTAACCACATACCTATACTGGGTGTGGAGACTCACGCCCAGCAGCAACCAGTACCACATACCACAGTGCTGGGCGTGGTGGCTCACGCCTGTAATCCCAGCACTCAGGAGGCAGAGGCAGGAGGACTGCTGTGATGAGTTTGAGGCTGAGCTCAGGGCCAGCCAGAACTACAAAGCGAGACCCTGTCTCAAAAAAAAAAAAAATATATATATAGCTTTCAGACATGTGTACCTCTACCTTACTTACTGCTAAAAGCCTTTATTCTTTGGAATACTGAGAACTCTTTTACTTGTATATCATTAAGTATATATATTTGAATAAATGCAAGAATGACTTTTGATTTAACTTTTGAAAGTTTGTTTTCATGAAGCAAGGAACCAGCTGTAGTTACCAGTATACCTATCGAAGAAATGGACTCAGTTCTTGTCTCCCTGTGGTTTGGAGATCCAATCAAGCAACGATATAATCTTCTGGAAAAGCAGCACTTGGGAAAATGTAAAGGACCTGTTTTGGCATGTGCCACATATGTTGCTGATAAGAGACATTCGGGTTACCTATGATCAGGGGCAAGAGTTTAATGTGCATTGTGCAAATTGTATGCTTATCGTCTGTTATTAACACCCATCCCCTCAGTTATAGTTCAGCAGGGGACGGGGGTGGGGGGGTTCCTTATCATAAATTGGCATAGGGGTCCTAGCGCTCCTTTTTCTTATAGCCACTGCAATTACAGCTGCAGTGACCCTGTCTCAAGTCCAAAATGCTCACTGTGTAGATGGTTTTTCTAAAAAAGTCACCAAAACCTTCCTGTGCTCATAAAATCAGCACTGAGCTCTTTAACGAAGGTAGCCTGCAAGGTTCAAGAGTTACGGTTGCAAGCTCCCCCTTCAGAGCCTATGGTATAACCCTTTTTTGCAGAGGCTGATACTCAATGATGGGTAAGAGAGATGCAGGAGATTACCAACCTAAGATAGAGCATGGGTGTGTGGATATTCATGGCTTGATGACGGGTAAGGAGTCACCTTGGCACCTCTCACCTAAGACAGGCACAGTCATCTTGCGTTTAAAGGAGGAGAGAACAGTAAGCCGATTTATAACCTCCATCAACAAGGCTGTGCAGGTATTTACCGTACTGACTAAATGAGCTGTTAAAAGAACTAAAGAGGCTGGTCGGAACAAAACATCATTGCTGTTACCATCACTGCTGTTACTACCGGACTTGCTCTGCATCAATCTCTCCAGAATGCTGTTAATTGACCTCGTTGAACTGAGTCAGACGGTTATAACTTTGGGAGGTCAACAACTTAAGTTGAGGGAACAGCTTAAGTTGAAAAATGATTGGAACTATGTAGATATATGTATTACTTCTGTACTTTATACGACTTAACTATATGAATATATGTATCACTTCTATGTACTTCATAATGTGACCAAGTATGATCGGGTTATATAAAAACAAAAAGGAGGATATGCAGGGAAAGGTGTAGCCATTCGGCAATTTCCCGGGTCAACTAATCAAGCAGAACTTCTGCTGGGTTCATTATATAGAACTCCTGAGTCTCCTTATCATCAGGATGTCCCCCAGACTTTGTTAATTTGTACTGATCCTTAATCAAAGGGCTGTTGGAAGATAGCTCGGAAGCTTCAGTCCTCTGAGGCTGTTCTTTCTGCTGAAACTCATCCCTGAGTGCCTCTGTTTCCTTCCAAGACCCCGAAACTACATCGGATCTACACTGATACCCTATTGCTTTTTTTTTTTTTTAAAGAGTAAGAGCACTTTATTGAGGAAAACAAGCATATGCCTAAGTGAGACAGAAGGGGGACCCCCCGCCCAAGAGCCCAATTCCTGTAGTATCACTGGTCTCAACTACCTAGTATTAAGAGCTCAAATAAAAATTAAATCGGGGTCGGAGATATAGCTCAGTGGTGCAGGCGCCTGCCTTTCAAGCAGGGCCCGGGTTTGATCCCCAGTAACCACATAACAATACTAGGCATGGAGACTCACCCCAGCAGCAACCAGTACCACATACCACAGTGCCGGGCGTGATGGCTCACGCCTGTCATCCCAGCACTCGGGAGGCAGAGGCAGGAGGATTGCTGTGATGTGAGTTGGAGGCTGAGCTCAGGGCCAGCCTGAACTACAGAGACCCTGTCTCCAAATAAATAAATCAATAAATAAAATAAAAATTATTTTTCCAATTTGTTTCTTAAAAATAGGTAAACTGTTGAAAACAACTATTGTAATGATGTGTAGCGGGGCTTTCATTGAAATATATATGGCAACCATAGTATAACGGTCTGCAGGGGAAAACTAAAAGGAATTAGTGTTGTGAGCCTTATACAGTCCACTATACTTTGAGGTGATACAATATTAACTCTAGATAAAGTATGAAAGGTTAGGTAAATATAATTAATCCTTGGAACAACTATTTAAAAACAAAATACAAAATGATACTACCCAAAGGCAATATATAAAAGAGAAATGGAATGCTAAAACTCCAAAGACATCAGGAAAGAAGAAATATGAAAGAGAAATAAGGGGAGCAAATAAAACCAATAATAACTGCACATTTGATTCTAACAACAAATAATTACATTAAATGTCAATCTAAACACCAAAGAAGAAAAAAGTGCAAAAATAAACTAAAAGTAGAAAGAAAGATAGGAAAGAAAAAAGAAAACTGGGAAAATCAGAACTGAGTTCAATATTGACAGGACAATTCTTTTCCAATGGATCTGTACATGTGATGCAATCCCACTCAAAATTGTGGCACAGTTTGTAATAAAATTAGGCAAGTTGATATTAAGATTTATATGCAAATACAAAGGACATAGAAAAACTACTTTTTTAACAACAAAAGTATAGATTTACATTGTTTACTATAAGAGTAGTGCAGACCTCAGTACAGAGGTGAAGACAACACACCATCAATGAAACAGGAGAACTCAAAAACAGACCTACATGTGGTTGGGCAGTTGGTTTTTGACATGTTGTAAAAGCAATTTGGATAAGTAACTTTTCAAAGTGTTGGATCAATGGGATAGCTACGTGGGAAAAAAGACAACCCAGACTGGTACTTCAGATAATACACACAAGTTATATCAGAAGACTAAATGTAAAACCATGTGAGTGTTGATAAGGTCATAAATTCTCTATGATGAATGTTATACTTATGTATATATGAAATGTACTAATAAATGTTTTGATTTTAAAAAACCCATGTAAATATTATGTAAGAATTTTAAAGATGGGAGAGTATGCTCATGACCTTAGGCTAGACAATTTCTCAAAACACAAGCAAGTTATATCAGGGATTGAGGTGGGGGTTCCTGGAGAACCAACGGAGGGCCTTCAGACCAAGCTATATCTCTATTTCTTCATTCATTATGTATTTAGTGTTAGAGGGATTGAACCCAGGGCCTTCACACTAAGCTATGCCCCCAGGCTTATATTTGTTTGCTTGCTTGCTGGTCCTAGGAACTGAAGTCAGAGCTCTTCCACTGAGCTACATCCCTGGCCCCTTTCAAGTTTGAGACAGTCTCACTAAATGGCTATGTTGCCTAGGCTGGGACCAAACTTTTGTTCCTCTTGCCTCAGGCTCCCAAAATGCTGAAATGACATCAATGCACCACCACATTGGGCTAATAAGCACGATTTATAAAAGAAAATTAATGTTATATTGAGTTTCATCAAAATAAAAAAGGAAAAATCGTTCTTCTAAAAATATTTTTAAAAAGACAAGTCACAGAAAACATTTACAATACATAACATAGATAAAAGAACGTGTATCCAGAATTATTAAGTATGCTTACAATTTTAAAAAGGCAACTCCGTAAGCAAATAACAACAGATAATAAAATAAACAATACTGGGCATCGAGTATTCAAACTGCATTTGAAATTGTCCATGTCAATCAATGGATAAGTGGATAAACCATTATCTGTCCATACAATGAAATGCTACTTAGCAATAAAATCTGTGACTATGTATGATAAAATACATGGACTTTTTAAAAGTCCAAGAGCATATGCTGTATAATTCCATTATGATAAAATCTATAATAAATATAAACTAACCTATAGTGACAGAAAACCAATCAAATAACTGGAGATAGGAGTAGAGAAGTAAGATTCCACAGAAGGGTAAGAACGCAAGACTTTCCTCTCTCAGGAATGGTCAATGGTCTCATAGGTGTCATGTTTATGGTAAAACTGACCCAGTGGTACACTTTAGGTACAGGCAGATTAGTGTACAGTCATCTGTCACAGAACAGTATTTCAGTCCGTGATAGGTGGCACATATAGCAGTGGTCCCTAGGACCATAAGGTTGCAGCCATTAGAACATCGCAGTGCAAGGCATTACTTGGGTGCCTGCGGTGAAGCTGGTGTGAACAATGCATACAGAACTGTAGCACAGGCAAATATATACAGTGTGCAATGCCTGAAAATCAGCCACTACCTTACTGGTTTATGTCTTCACAAAACTACAATTTTTATCACTACTTCAGACTGCACTATTTTTCACTTATAAAAAACAAACTTTAATGTAAAACAGTACACTGTTGGTTCAGTCACGGGACATCTGCCAAGTATGTGTAAGTCTTGGATTGGGCCATCCACACTGGTAAAACAGTGTGCTATGTTCTGCTGGCAGCAGCCTCATGTATTTATCTTATGTTTAACCTTGACTGCATCATTTTCTCTTACATCTGATTTAACATGTCATGGCCCTAGGACCTGAACAGGCACCAATATTACACACACACACGCACACACGCAAGCACGCATACCTACCCCATATATAGCTGTGTAGAAGGCTGTACCACCTAGGTTTGGTTAAGTTTCCCCATGACCATTGCACAAGAACAAAACTGGCTAACACTCAAGGAACTAATGGCTTTACTTCACTGATACTTCAATTAAACTGAAAAAATGACAGGTGTGGTGGTGCATGCCTATAATGCCACCACTAAGGAGAC
>PVIR01010687.1:0-49227 GCA_004026965.1 Petromus typicus | reverse complement strand
TTTTTTTTTTTTTTTGAGATAGGGTCTTGCTTTGTAATCCAGGCTGGCTCTGAGCTCACTATGTAGCCTAAGTGAGCCTTGAACTCACAGCAATCCTCTGGCCTTTGTCTCCCAAGTGCTGGGATTACAGGTATCAGCCACTATGCCCAGCACTGTGGTATGTGGTACTCATTGCTGGTGGGCGTAAGTCACCATGCTGGCATTGTTGTATATGGTTATCAGGGATCAAACTTGGGCCCTTGCACTTAGAAGGCAGGTGCCAGAACCACTGAGCTATATCCCTGGCCCTAACTCAGCTTGTTTGTATGTTATTTATTTTTTGTGTCTCATAAGCTCAGTTTTTAAAAAGATCTTACATATTTGAGGGGAAAAAAGTTATTCATCAAATTAAAGACATAAGAACACATAACTGTTTTAAACTACCTGTTGAAATTTTCAATGCTCCAGTTATAAATTACAAACACATTTCATGAAGTGTGATGTTTACAAAAAATATTCTTAGCTAACAATAATAAAGAAAAAGTACACATAAATTACATAAATTAGAATAATCCAATAACTAGTCATGATCTTCAACTGCAGGAAAGAAAAAACAAAGAGAAGACAAACTTCCTGTTACATGTACTTAAAAACAGAAAGTACTCCATCAAGATTTCAGTATGCAAAAATACCCAACTATCATATTATGATGAATCCAGTAACATTTTCCCACTTCAATAATCTCTCAACTTCCTTCTCCCCAAAATCCAATAAGCCTGGCCAAAAATGATGGCACACACTTGTAATCCTTGACTCTGGGAAGATGAGGCAAGAGGATCATAAGTTCCAGCTTAACCTAGGCAAACAAGTAACTTAGAAAAAGCTGTCTGAAAATTTAAAATAAGGGTTGGTAATATAGCTCAGTGTGGAAGGTCCAGGGTTCAACTGCGAGTTCCACCCCAAAACAAACAAATGATAAGCCATATATTTAATAAAATTACATAAAAGGAAAAGCACAGGAATGTAGTAGTATCTTAACAGGAAAAAAATGAATGTATCAATCACACATCTTAGAAAAAATTTATTTCATTACAAACACTAATAATCAAGGATCAGTATTCTAATACTTTCAACATTCTTCATAGTTAACCAAACACTTTTGTTTTCACTAACTCAACTGTTATCAGCAGTACTAGGAAGCATAAATTATTTAAAAAATTGATTCCTTTCAATACTAATTGATTTGCTCAACTACACAGTTAAATTTATAAAGCCCTGACTAGAATCCATCCTCTCAAGTGTGGGATCTTTCCAAAATAATGCATTATTTCTCTATTAAAGTAAGCATTCATTCAAAGATTTAAAAATGGCCTGATTTTCTTGACCTTTAAAAATAAGTGTTGGGTACTGTTAAATATTTCCCCTGACCTTCCAGAATTTTAGAAATATTCGCTCAGTATAAAAAGAGGAATAGAAAGCAACACTGTTCAGAATCTGTCTGGAAATACAGCTCGTATTTAACTCATACAATACACTTCTGAGAAAAATGTTTAATCAATTTTTAAAGAAAACTAAGGCAAAGAAGAAAACTGCTACAAGTAACTCCATAGGACTCATACTGCAAATGACATTCATCTTGATTCCTAATCCATTAGGTTTACCCTATTTAACAAGGAAATTACTAAGTGTCTCTATGCTACACATAAAGCAATGCTTACTTATGTTATTGCAAATACAATGCTTCACAGAAAGTCATCTAAACAAAATCTCTGGTTAAAATAAAAAACATGTCTAGACTTTCAGAGCAAAGATAGGTTCTTTTGGTGTACATTTGTAAATCATAAAAGAAGGACACAGTGCACTGAAATAAACTGTGGCTAGTTCTCCCATACCTCAGCAGCTTATCTCTAATGTGACTAACTCCACTCCAAAAACAAAAAACTCTTAAGTTGTTATGTCAATTCTATGAGGTAAATAGTGTTACTTATCCATAGTTTTCAAATGAGAAAATGAAAATCTAAGGAAGATAAGTCACATAGCTAATTAAAAGTAGAAGACTAGCTATGTCATTTCACATTAGCTAGCTCTACAAACTTTAGCAAAACCATGTAAATTTTCAGCACAATCTGTCTTCAACAGAAAATATCACTATCAGTTCCACTCTATTTAGCTAAACAATGAACTAACAAAACATCCAAACCACCATGGTAGACACATTAATTTTTGCTATGAGACACTATGTAATGAATACTAGCAAATTATTTTCATCAACTACATTCACAAGGAATCAATTCTCTTTACTTAAAAATATTCGTTAGGATCTGTTTTACTTATGTCATAATTAACATATTGGCAATCTAAAAATAAATGCATAGCTGTGATATACAGTATTTTGAGTAAGATGTATTATAAAGCAAGCACAATCTTAAGCAGCAATATAGATGAGGTCCTAGGTGATTTTATCACTAACTTAATTTTTACTAATACTAGTCTAATTTATCCAGGTAATGTTATATCTCATGCCTGTAAATTTTATCAATTACAACAATCATATTTTGCTTGCTCTAAGATTTATGTAACAAACTCCAACCCACTGTCCATATAGGTTTATGTCACTGGTTTACATATAGGTATCACAAACAAGTTCTACAGAATATGCAAACTACAGAGCTTAAAACTTAGTACTTCATAAAAATCCCACCAATGTGAATACAAAATGTTTGTCTAATGGAGACAAAAAAAAATTAAAGTTTTGAAAAGCATAGTACATTATCGAGCCTATACAGTAATTTCATTTATAAATAAGTTGTGGAATCTAAAACCTCCCCAAAGCACAAATGTGATCATTACTATCACTAGTCTAAAAAAAAGTCAGTGACCTCAAAGAGCCAGTGTAAAAGATACAGGCTTCCTACACTGTGGCTACTTTGTTCCTTCAACTGACTTCTCTGAGATCCAGAACTCCATAAAAGCTTCACTCAGTCATTCTACAAATCCAGCATATTCTCCAAAAAACAATGCTAATTTATATCCTCTTACAAAGTGGTTTCCAAATCACCCTTCTGTACCCAGTTCAAGTATCACCTCTATGAAACTAATTTATTAACTCTTTCAAAGTTTCTGTACCCTACTTACAGCATACATGACAAAAATGTAAAACTTAAGTCATTCAGTACAAGCTTGCACAACATACAGTATCATTCACTGAACTCATTAAACATGAAAAATGTTAACTAATGTCTAAGACAAGTCTATTTAAAACTGTAATAATAAAAATTCCTAAGGTTTTATTATTTTAAAGAAATACAAATTGAGGAATATAATTTTCCACTAATACAGACAGACTATCAATACTATCAGATTTAGGAAACATGTTCAAGATCTCTTCACAAAAATATAATCTTGCTGAAAAAATGTATTAAAGACTACAGAGTCCATAGTATTTTCAGCAGTTAAACAAGTTTCTTCTCCCCTTTAGTATTTTCTCAACTTGGGCAGAAGGTAAATAAATAAACTTAAGAGATGTCTTATCTTCAAATATGCAAGATTTGTCTTACCTCAAGGCCTTCAATGTGGCCTGGAAAACTATTCACTCACATATCTACATGGTTTTCTTTTTCAGTTTCTGCTCAAATGACACCACGACAGAGGTCATCTCTCAACATCTTATTAAAAGTAATCTCTCTTGTTCAAACACTAGTCAACTATTACGCGCTCATCTCCTTTAATTTCTTCATAACTATTTGAAATTATATTTACTTGTTTATTGTCTGTCTCTTCCTGATGAATATTAGCCCGATGAAGATGGAAATTTGATCACCAACATATATCCGACACTTGTAACAATGTCTAAGAGAGAACAAGCATTCAAATTACTAAAGGACTTAGTTGAAAACACCTGGGGGTAACATCCAACTACCAGAACCTAAAATTTAAACTAACACAATTCATATTCATATACTACTGCAAAATTCTCAATTTTGTACCTGCACACAGAAGAAAAAGACTTAATTCTTTAAAACACAGACTATTAAGGCTTGGAAGTGACCTTAGAGATCATAAAAGGTCCAGTGGTTTTCAAACTGCTCTGAAACATCAAAAATGTTTCACAAATCTGGGCTACACTAAAATCACTGAAAGATAGTATTATAATTGTTTTCATATACAACCATTTTAGAAAGTATGATACACTCACCCCCCCACACACACACAAACACACAAACTGCATTATATGTCAAATTTAAAAACACTGTGGCGATTGGTGCCTGTTAGGTTAACTGGTTTTGCTGTAGACCTCAAAGTTTAGCCTGACATGTTTAAGAGTAGACCTGTAATTTCTAAGTGTGCAGAGATTAGTGAAGTTATAACTCACTTTTTCTAATTGCATACCAGACATACTCACTTATACAAAAATCATAAAACTACCAGCATTACTTTGTGCGCTATTAAATCATAGCAATACTCAAGGAATACCTGCTCAGCATGTGACCTCACAGAGTAACAGTAAGACAATAGTAAGAAAAGGTATAAAATGTGGTAGCAATATGATGTCACCTATTCTGTTTTAATATTGTTTTTGTTTTTCAATGAAGATTCATGGGTTTTAAAAATATACTATCATAGTGAAAGTTCAGACAAAATTTTCTACTCTTTCAAGCTTCTTTATTAGTCTGAATAAGTATCTTGAATCATCAAGAATCTGGTAACAACAAAAGCATACATTCCACTTACACCTACTTAAATTGATTAACTGTAATTTTTCTATATGAATACTAAAATAAATAAATTTGACTTTAAGTCCAGTCTGAGAATGAAAATGGCCTTAATTTCCAACTTCTAATTTTCATACAGATCAAAAGAGCTTAAGTGTTCTACTTTATGTTAAACTTAAACATCAAAGTAACAATCATATAAAACTTAAATAATGTATGTGTGTTTTTGCAAGCTATAAAGCATTTTTAAAATATTAAGCAGCAAAGCCAAAGGAGTCAGGTTTTTTGAACGCTATGGTAAACAATGAATAATATTATTTTTGTTGGTCTATGAAATAAACTAAAATTCAGTATCTGTACAAATCATAAGTATTATGATTTACAATATAAAAGGTAACACAAAAGCACATTCCTGCCAGGTATGACACAAAGCCAAATGTTCCTCTCCAAAAAACACTGTATTACATAATCAGTTATTACATTTTGTCCAGATGCTTATTCACAATGTAGCATGTTTCTACATCTAAATGTAAGTGGAAAATAGTGTCAATGTTTGAGAAAAAAAAGTCTATTCACTGTTACTTAAACTGCCTGTACATACTTTTATTTTACCATTCCCTGGCACAGTAAAAGGTTACCAAGTGAGGATATACTTTCCCAAAAGGCATTTCCATTCAGTAAAAACAGAGAAAGATAGGCATCCTGAGTACAGCATCAAACTCTCTTTAAAACACATACACTGCCATCTCTAGTAATTCCTAGTTATTAAAAAAGTCCCTGGAAATAGTATGAACAAGAAAAATACGCAAGAGATGGGGATTTAGCTCAGTGGTTCCAGAACCTGCCTAGCAAGTACAAGGTCCTGAGTTCAATCTCCAGTACAGAAAAAAAAAAAAATATCAGAAAAGATTTCTAAAATTATCATTCAACATTAGCCTTTCTACCAAATGCTGTACTAGCAGTCATTAACACTGTTCTAATTTCTTCATCTCTGAAATAGACTTAAGCTGGCTCACTGTCACTTACCCAAACCCTTAGAAGCCAAATATTTCCCCAAATTATAATATTTTAAATTTTAGAATGCTAACATCATATCCCTCCCCACTCCTCATGATTTTGGTAGCAAATGCAGTCAAAGACATTTCTACATCAAAATGTTGGAAATTAGAATAAGAGGAATAATAATAAGAATTTGGTTAAGAGGGATAATTCCTGTTGAAATTTGCCATTATGTTTACAAAAAAAAAATCAGTTTTAGAGCTTTTTGGATTTGGGGCCTCTGATAAAAGATAAATTGAACCACCTCATCTAATTTCCATAATTAATAAAGGTATTAAAACTAGAGAACTCCTACTCTACATTAAGCACTAGACCAAGCATCGGGAGTAAACTCAAATCTTAAAACCCCAAACCTACAGTAATAGGAGCTAATGGCTAAGCAGTAGAAAATATGTATTATCTTACGAATACAAATAAAAAATCTCCTTCAACTAGTGATATAATCATACAAATAAGACTACCAGGGCCGGGGAGTTAGCTCAGTGGTTCCGGCGCCTGTCTTGAAAGCGCAAGGGCCCGGGTTCGATTCCCCGGTAACCACATACCATACTGGGCGTGGAGACTGACGCCCAGCAGCAACCAGTACCACATACCACAGTGCCGGGCATGGTGGCTCACGCCTGTAATCCCAGCACTCGGGAGGCAGAGGCAGGAGGATTGCTGTGATGTGAGTTGGAGGCTGAGCTCAGGGCCAGCCTGAACCACAAAGCGAAACCCTGTCTCAAAAAAACCTAAAAAAAAAAAAAAAAATAAGACTACCAAAAGCAAAGCAGAGTATTTAACTGCTTTATTACTAAAATCCTTCCATTAGTCTCATATTACCTATTTTCTCACATGTAATTAAGTAAAAACATGTAAATAAAAAAAAAAGAATTCAGAAAGCGAAGAATAGCAAAGGCCCTTCTTCCCATATATTTTAATTTGTTGCTTCTGATCCATGGATTGAGAAGCTGAACACACTGACTACACTGTGTCAAATGACAATCTGGCAACAGCTCTGTTTAAGGCATATTTACTGAGAACCTAACAACTATGCAGTTCAGAGTACACTATGACTCTGGTCAGGTGCTCACAGTCCAGAAAAGGTTATGGTGGAGGGTAGGAATAGACATGAATTACAAATTACTGAAGCTTCTAAAAAAGAAATCTTTTTTTTAAATAACTCTGTTGTATATTTCTATATTATATAAGCCACCAGTTCTTACCAAAAAAATTGTAAACCATTGTATTATTGCATAATGTAGCAATCCCCAAGTGGTATACCAAGAGATATGCAACTGTATTTCAGAAAACAAGCTGTCAGAAAACACAGTAAAAATTCTACTTCCAGGTCATGGCTACTAGTTATAATTAACAAGGCTTATTTGTTTTTATACAAATAAGCCTTATTGACGTATGTCAGATAAGACTTGAATTTTAAAGTGGCAATCAAAAGGTATCAAACAAAAATTAGAAACGATATGGATTAAACTGAAAGAGTTCAATTAATAGAGACAAGTTAAAAAATATAAAACAATTAAAAGTTAAAACTTTAGTTATCCTGGGCCGGGGAGTTAGATCAGTGGTTCCAGCGCCTGTCTTGTAAGCACAAGGACCCGGGTTCGATCCCCAGTAACCATATACCATACTGGGCGTGGAGACTCACACCCAACAGCAACCAGTACCGCATACTACAGTGCCAGGCGTGGTGGTTCATGCCTGTAATCCCAGCACTTGGGAGGCAGAGGCAGGGGGACTGCTGTGATGTGAATTTGAGGCTGAGCGAGCCAGCCTGAATCACAAAGTGAGACCCTGTCTAAAAAAAAAAAAAGAACCTTTAGTTATCCTTATGCCTGTTTTCAAACACAAACTTTCTACAATAGAAGTCAATTATTGCATAGTCCTTTCCAAAATATATATAGTCCTGTACATGTCACCAAGAAATTCAATGCCACCAACCATTACAAGTAGGAATTATTCTTGATAATGAAAAACAGTCACCTGTGTCAACAACCACATGGCTGCTATCACAGCACTAGATCCCATCATCTGTACTGTATGAAATCCCAAACATCACAGTAAACTCTGATTAATTCTGCCTCTACAAATGCCCTAGCTAGTATTCTGGTTTCTTCACAAAATCTCGCACTACAAAATCCACTAGCAATACAGGTTAACAAAATTAGAAGTATTCAGCGGTGTCACTTCCTAAGACTGTATTACTATTTGCATAAACTGTCCTCAAATGTCTAAGTAAGCACATGTTATCTAGAATTGCTTTAAAATGTAAACGGAAGAGTGAATTTTCTACAGATAAAAAATGTTAATGAAAAATACTATTATTATTCAACATTGCTTTTAAAGAGCAAAAGAGGAAAGTCTAGTAATATCGCATAATCTCACATGTACATATGAAGTACATAACTTTATTTTTCTACATTTTCAGAAAATCTTACAAATCAAATTTATCATTAATAAGGTAAAATTAAAACTTCCCTTGGAGTGTGAAACATTCTGCAATCTTTCAAAGTACTTTTAATATCAAGTATCTTTTCTATTGAAGAGATAAAAACCAGAACCACCAGGTTAGAACTTTTAATGAAATCTCATAAATCTGAGGTACTTATTTTTAAACAAAAAATTTTCAGGTTTTAACTATAACACATCACTGAAAAATTGAAAATTATATTAAACACTCAAAATTACAAAGCAAAAACAAAAACTAGTTCTTCTAGGGCTATATATAATTCTGAATTTTATCAAGATCAGATATCTCTCAAATGAGAAGGGTATAAATTACATATGTACTTTGACTCCTCCCCATTACATATGTTTATGTCAAACTACTAAGGAAACTGAAAAATGTTAAAGGCTGTATTTATTGCTTGTTTAAACCAACAGGCAATTCTCATTCTCTAGGATCAGATTATGCTACACTTAGAATGAAGTACATAGAGAAGATGTCTCTATACATTGTATACTTACAATGAAGTATTCAGTCAACAACTGATGTTTACATCTTATTTGTACTGATAAAGCACTAAGAATATAAAAATGTAAAATACAGTTCATTTACTGTTTAAATACAAAGTATTCAAAGAAATCACTGGAGTTCAAGTCTTTGGGGAAAAAAATGAGGGAAAATATTTTTAAATTAAACAAGGATTTTTCAAAGTCAAGAAAGGAGTCGATGGAATAGAAGGAATTTATCTTTCTTCAGTTAATGTTGTTATTTCTTTTCCTTTACATTTAACATCACAAAAACACTACAAACTAGAGTGTAATATACAACTTTAACGATCTTGGTCCATTAAGAAACATTTCAATGTAACAGGATCTGAACGTAGCCATTTAAAGGTTTGAAAGTAGACGTTTTAACTATTTCAGTCTATTGTAACTCTTAATCCTCTAAACCAGAGATAAAGTTACCTTTCAAAATTGCAAGAGATGCACTCACTGATGTTTGAAGAAAGAACTGTTGTCAAATATACCAAGCTGTCTCAAACAACATAAACCTGGTATGTAAACAAACAGGTAAATTTAAATCCCTCTCCCACCCTCAGCCCACATTTACCTCCACTTACGCTGTTTTAAAAGTAAATCAACAGTGACAATGATTTCTGACCTCTAAAGATTTCCAATATCAAGTACGTTTAACGTGTTTAACTTTTAACTTTAAATTCAAGTATGGTTTCACTGGTGAATTAATGTACTTCCTATTTTGTCAAGAATCTGAGTTCATATCAGCGTTACTTAATTACTAGGAACTATCTAAATGATTAAGAAAGGAGTAAGATTCTCTAAGAAAGAGTTCTATGAAAATGTTGCACTCAAGTCTTCCGGATGTTGAAAAGTAAAGATGTCTCCTAGGATTCAAAGGAAGCTGATGTATAAATCTCTTCCAATGACAGTGTTACCCGCATGTATCACTGCTGTGGTGCTAATAACTGTACTCATGGCCTAGAATAAACGTAAATTCTAAAAAAATCTTTAAAAAATGTTTTTACAAAAGAAAACTACCATTTGCTTTCACTAAGGTCCACAGTTACCAAGAACTAGAAGCCTTCTCCTGCATATGATCCACAGTACCTCAAATAAGAACCACCGGGTACTCTTTTTAGCCTGCTTATTTCTTCCATGAAACTTTTTAAGTTAGACATAAAGGCAAAAGGTGGAAAGGCCCCACCGGAAGTAGAAACCTAGGGCATGCAACTTCACCAATAGAGGCGTCTCGGGTTCCTCTGCCGCCCCAGGACCAAACGGACTGTCTCTACGACACTACAGCTCACTCTCCGGGTGCAATGAGAGAGGAGGCATCACAGTTGCACTCTCGCTCCTTTCACCATGCATCGCGTTCAGTATCCCCGGGCCTGGAAGCTTCAGAGACCCGTTATCCAGTCCCGTGTCCCCCATCGTATACACAAAAACAAAAACAAAAGTGGCAGAAGATGTGCGTGTACTGAGAGACCTGTGAAGAGTCGGGGACCAGCAGGTGCTGGGAATGTGGCAGAGCAGACTAAAGTGGGCCCGGACTCCTTTGCTCCCGCCGCTACTGCCTTGTCTTCTACCGCAGGAAGCAGCGCGGCGGCAGCGGCTACTCCGCGCTGGCGGGAGCCCGAGGGAGAGGAGTCCGGGGAAAGCCCAGCCGTCCGCGGACGGGACCGGGCCTAAGATCTAGAGCCGCTGCTGCAGCGGCCGCAGCACAGCGACGCTTTACGTCCACCCCCCCATACACACCCCCTCCCTCCACCGCCGCCACCCCCCTCCCCGCCCGCTCCGCTCTCCCTTTCTCGATTGGAGCCGAGACAAAAGCAACGGGAAGCGGTGGGCCAGGACGCTACCCGCGGACCCCGGGCGCGACCGGTCCGGCCCCGAGACATTCCCCTGCCTTGCGGGAGCCTCAAATCCGCCGCCCCCGCCGCGCGCCCCGCTGCCAGACTTCCGAAAATTTGCCAAAAACTCACCGCATGAATTTTCTTGTCCCGCGGATCCAAGATGGCGACGTATCCACCGCGGAGGCTGCTGGGAGCAAGACCTTTACCCTCTGACCCCAGCCGTGACCCCCGTCTCTCTGGCTTCCCTTAAGGCGGCAGCGGAAGGGGGGAGCGGCGATTGCCGAACGGACCCAAGGTTGGAGCGAGCAGCTAGCTTCCGCGGTCGTGTAAGCGGTTAGAGAGGCGCTCCGCTTTTCCGCCGCCCTCTCTGTGGCTGCGCAGTGTCTCTTACCGATTCACAGGGAGTCTTGCGGCTCACTGCGGCTGTTACTGCTAGCCGAGCCCCTGCAGCCGAGGCCCGGTTGCTTCGCACAGAGCCCGGGCCGAGAGACCGGGGTGGGGAATGGTGAGGTAGCGTCGAACCGCCCGCCTGGGAGACTCGGAGCGTGTTTGTGTTGTCTGGGGACCCCTGGCTTCCGCGCGTCCCACGGAGCCGGTTCGCTTCTAGCGCCTGCCTTGAGCTAGCATTTGACCATTCGTTGTTTTTCCTCCCCCAGCTGCTGCTTCCTCCGGTCCCGCGTTCTCACTTCAGCAGACCCGCAACCTGTCGCTGTTGCCTCTTCAGAAGTGAGTTCCCCTCTGTCGAGACCACTGGTGCCTACTCGCTTCCCCTTCCTTTTATTTTTAATTTTAACCTTGTAGTAAGAAGCAGTAAGAGTGAACAGGTTCTTAACACTGTTGTGCGAGTTGCCTTCGGCCGAATTAGCTTTGCAGCTCTGTCTAGCTCACACTCCCCAGACCTCTTGTAAGCCTGAGTGACCAGTTGTGCAACTGGTGAGAGTCTATGAAGTTGTGATGACTGGTGGAAACTTGAAGGAATGAAGTCTCTGCTTTCCACAAAAGCAGTTGTCACTGAAAGTGAAACTAAACCTGTTAACTTTACAGTAATCTCTATTATGTTTTGTGTCTATAAACTTTATTTTGTATAATTATACTAGATATTTTGACTGAGAAAAAAAATCTTTGCATATGTGTATGGAATTGGCTAGTTTCATAACGTGAAAACTATTTTGTTTCACTGATAGAATTTGTTGATGTAAAATACAGTTGATTTAAAGTAAATAAAATTTCTGCTTTCCTTCTTTGTTTTGTATAAAAATCACCTTTTCTGGCGGGGATTTGGCTCAGTGGTTCTGGCATATGCCTGGCAAACTCAAGGTCCCGAGTTCCGGCCCCGGTAAGCACACACCACAAAGTTGGGGGTGTGGTTCACGTCTGTATTCCCAGCACTCAGGAGGCAGAGGCAGGAGGATTGTGAGAGTTCAAGGCTAGCCTGAACTACAAAGCAAGACCCCAGCAGCAACCAGTGTGACATACCACAGTGCCAGGCGTGGTGGCTCTCACACCTGTAATCCCAGCACTCGGGAGGCAGAGGCAGAGGATTGCTGTGATGTGAGTTTGAGGCAGAGCTCTGGGCCAGCCTGAACTACAAAGTGAGACTCTGTCTCAAAAAACAAAACAAAACAAAACAAAATCACCTTTTGCTCCATAAAAAAATCATTATCCATTTTAAATTTATCACCAAAAGCCAAAAGCAAGAAACAGCAAGTACAGTAAGTTTACTCTGAAGTGAAAGATTTGTCATGTTTTTGAATACAAGGTACTTTGACCTATTAGCAGATGTATAAATTGACTTAAAACTCTAAATGGTGTTGATGTGGCCAATAGAAAATGTGTTGTATACTCGTTTCATTAAACATTCTTCACTGTTCAACATTAGGGAACTGTCTAGGCTAAGAAAACATTTCTCATTTTCTCTCTTCTTCCTCTGAGTGTCTTCTTCCTTCCTGCCTTTGCCTCTCCTGCTGCTTTTTCTTTTCATACTAATGGGAGCTATAAAGTAATGTTAGATGTGTATGTTATAACATGAATATATGTGCATTCAAGTACATATTTCTAAGTCCTTTAGCCTAGCTATTAATAATTTGAAAGTGTAACTATTAATGATTTGGAGCCATAAGATAAAATGATAAAAATAGACCTGAGATGAAGCTCTGTGGCCCTGCTGCCAGCCTGGCAAGGGCAAGGTACTGAGTTCAGTCCCCAATCCTGAAAGAAATATAAAAGGATGTAGCTATATAGCATTAAGTATTATTTACCATTTTTTATCTGTTGGTTTGAGTTATATGTAGGACTTTGTTCAGACCAAAAAATGGACCTTAATATCCAGTATTTACTTAAAAGTCACTAATTTTAAGTAGCACAAACATAAGTTTAGAAAAATCACTAAGGATACAGATCTGATTTGACAGGTTCATTACTGCGGATTTTTACTGGAAAAGAGACAAACATTTTTATAGTAAGTGTGTGAGGTAGGGGTAGAAAGAATACATCCCTACTATTATTTTCTTTCAACAGATTTTCTTGTAATATCACATAATTATTACGTGTTTGTGTTTTTTAAAATGTGTCAAATTTTTGTTTCACCTCAGAAAAATTACTGACCTCCAAAAAGATATTTTAAAAGGAAGAATGAAAGTTGTATACAATTTATAGAAGAGATCACCTTAAATTTTGTGTAGTGATATTATAAAATTATTCATAGTAAGCCCAATTTAGAGTTGGGCTCGTTAGTGTAGTCTCCAAGAGTTATTTTAGCAAGTGATTATTTCTTGATAGTACTGGCAAAAGTTCAGAGGAACAGGGCTTCTTAAGCTGCTGAGAGTAAGTTTCTAGAGAGCAGTTTGTCAGATGTATCTAAAGCCTGTGCCTGGCTTCTATCCCAGCAATTGCTCTTCTAAAAACTATCATAACAGAATGGAGATGTGTGTGACAGTCTGATTACAAAAGTAATCTTTACTGCATTGTTTATTGGTGAGATTAAGCAACATGCTTACTATCAAGAGTATTCAGCCATTAAAAATAATATACACACAAGAATTAAAAGATTCATATCACAGTGACATATGTGCACCTATGTTTATAGCAGCTCAGTTTGTGATTGCTTAATCTTGGAAACAACCCAAATGTCCATCAACTGGAGACTGGATAAAAAGTTGTAGTTCTTCTACACAGTGGAGTATTACTCTACCATGATAAGGTTGAATCATTTTTACTTAAATGGACATACCTTGAGGACATCCTCATAAGTGAAATAAATAGGTCCCAGATGTGTAAATATCGTATCTTTTCTCTGGTATGAGAAAATAAAGATGTAGATGAGTTCTAGAATGTATGTTATATATTGTGAAACAGAAAATACTCAAAGTGAAATGGGGTGAAGGGAGAAAAATAATATGATTATAACAAAAAAGAAAGGAAATAAAGTTAATGTATATAGGGACTGGGGGTGGAGGATATGTAGGGCTATGGGAAAAAATGAGAATTAAGTTGTGTTATATACTGGTACAAATTCTCATTGTTGAATGTAATTATGATGTGTATATGTAATGTACCAATAAAGATTTCAATTAAAAAAGAGAAGAAAAATGTAGGCCAGTTAATCTTTGTAAGAGATAAGCATGAACAGAAATATTACTGTTTAGATCCAGGAAAGTACCGCTCTCATCTGTCTTTAGAATAAGATTAAAAAACCACCTGGAGAAAAAAGATTAAAAGAGAAAAACAAATTCAAAAAAAATAATAATGTGGAGGTAATCTGACTGAGATAATTTTATGGACAGAAAAGTTTTAAAATATAATCCCAATCTTAAAAGATTTTTAAACTCACTTAACAAGATAGGCACAAGTTGTTAGGTAAACCTTGGAGAAGTAACTACCCTGGTTAATTTTCTTTCATTATTTTTATCATTTTTAAGTTTTCATAAAATTTTTTAATAACACTACTTAAAGTCTACTTGGATAATTCTGGAAAACAGCCACATATTCACTTAGCAGACTTCAAACTTTTTCATTTCTATATTCCTTAACTAACCACCAATTGCTATGTACTTTACCAAGAATGCCTAGGATCTACCCTTTTTTTTCCATTCCTACAACCCTTCTTTAAATTGTAACTTTATAATTCTCTATTTAAGTTTTGAACAAGTCTATAAACTCTGAGTCATGTTTTTGTTCCTGAAATATAGCATCTGATACCGCATACAATAGGAAAGGTTTATTTTGGCTAATAGTTTCAGTCCATAGTTGGCTATCTCCATGGTAAGACAGCATACAAGAGGGGTTGGAAGCAAAGAAAAATTGAGGATAGAGGGAAGGAGGCCACACCCCCAGTGACCTATGTCCTCCAACTGAGCTTCACCTCCCAATGGCACATTTAGCTATAAGTGTATCAGTGAATTCTCTCCCCAAAATGCCACCTTGAGTGCATGAGGCATGGGGAGACATTCTGATGTAAACCATAACACTGCATAAAGGTCTTCCAGCATTAACTTTTACCTCTAATCTTCCAAACTATCACCAGATAGTGCTTTCTACTGTATAAGTCTTAGGAGGGCTGGGGATTTAGCCAGTGGTTTCAGTGACAACCTTGCAAGCCCATGGCCCTGAGTTCATCCCCAGTAACCAAATAAAACAGTGCTGGGCGTGGTGGCTCACACCTCTAATCCCGGCCCTCAGGAGGCAGAGGCAGGAGGATTGCTGTGAGTTCAAGGCTCACCTAGGCTACGCAATGAGCTCAGGGCCAATCTGAACTACAAAGCAAGACCCTGTCTCAAAAAACAGTTTTAGGAAATTTACCCACTATGTAAAAGCTTTGTAATGATGCCTGTTACATACAGGAAAAAAAATACTCCTTTGTCTGAGACACAATAATTTAATTAGAAAAAAATATAATTAGGAAATAGTTACAGCAGTAGAGATCAATGCATGCTAAGCATTAAAAAAAAAATTTTAACTCAAAATTAATGTCTACTTATAAGACAGAAAATGCTAATATATGTATATGTTTAAAAGCTATAGGCTTTAAGTGCTGGGTGTGGTGGCTCACCCCTGTAATCCCAGCATTTGGGAGGCAGAGGTAGGATTGCTATGATGTAAGTTTGAGGCTGAGCTCAGGGCCAGCCTGAACTACAGAGCAAGACCCTGTCTCAAAAAAAAAAAAAAAAAAAGCTGTATGCTTTATTAGTTTAGAAAGGGAAGTTGAAAGAAGCCTTATGTCTAAGGGACAGCTTCACTGAATGGCTGGCTGATTTTTACAAAGTACCATAAACTGAGTGACTTAAAAATTTCCTCATTTCTGTAGAAGCTAGAAGTCTTAGCAATAGAACCTTTTTTCCAGTGTTTTCGCATGGTCTTCTGTTTATGTCTGTATGTGTCCTAACTTCTCATTTGTTTGTTTGTTTGTCCTTCTGATACTGGATGTTGAACCTCCAGCTTCTGCAAGTCCTTTCTTTATTTTTGTGTTTGTTTTATTTTGTTGTTTTAGAGACAGTCACTAAGTTGCCTACCCTGGGTAGAACTTTCAATCCTATAAGCTTCACCTGCAAGCTGAGATTATAGGTATATACCCTCATGCCTGGCTTCCTAAATGAGGACCCTAGTCATTGGATTTGGGGTCACCCAGGCAACTTTATTTTACTTTAAATTTTACAAGCCCTGTCTCCAACTACAATCATATTCTGAAGGTACTAGAGATTAGAATTCCAACATAAGAATATGGAAGGTAGGGACTATAACTCAGCCTTTAACAGAAGTATAGGCAGAAGTGAGAATGAGCCAGTGACCAGAATCAGAAGGGATTTATGTAAGGTAGGATGGCAGGACTTTGGAGTATTTTAAATGCCAGGCAGAGGAATTCACATGATGGTTTTAAATAAATCACTCCTACATCCATCTATTCCCACTGCCTAGTACCCTAATAAGATGAAAAATCCCTTGAGAATAGATAGTACTATGTTGCTACACTTTGTATCACATCTACTTCTGTCATCTCACGTAACTTTTTATCCTTCCAAAATAATACTGTAGATGTACATTTATACATCATTTCAAAATTAAAAATGCCATGTAAATTTTTAAGCATATAAATCAATTTAATGCAATAAAATATTTCCCCATATTACGTAGAAGCAGCAACAAAATACACTCTGCTCAGAGTGAATGTTTTAATACTTGATAAAGATGTTTTCTCGGGCTGGCGATTTAGCTCAGTGGTTCTGGCACCTGTCTTGCAAGTGCAAGGACCCGGGTTCGATTCCCTGTTAACCACATACTATAATGGGTGTGGAGACTCACGCCCAGCAGCAACCAATACCACATACCACAGTACCGGGCGCATTGGCTCACATCTGTAATCCTAGCACTTAGGAGGCAGAGGCCGGAGGATTGCTGT
This sequence comes from Petromus typicus, assembly GCA_004026965.1. Taxonomy (NCBI): domain Eukaryota; kingdom Metazoa; phylum Chordata; class Mammalia; order Rodentia; family Petromuridae; genus Petromus; species Petromus typicus. Next base: position 32,272 of record PVIR01010687.1, on the reverse strand, counting down.
GATGTGAGTTTGAGGCTGAGCTCAGGGCCAGTCTGAACTGCAAAGCGAGACCCTGTCTCAAAAAACAAAAAAAAAGACAAAAAGAAATGTTTTCTCTATCAGAATACTTATGTAAAAATAAAAGTTATCTTTCATTTGAAAATAGTAAAATTACCTCCCCCTAAAAGTTATCAGATTATATAGCAGTAAATCAATTTAATTTACAACTGACATAATCATCTAGTATATTTTCACTGGCAAAGAAAAATAGACATCTGTTAAAAAGGGAAACGAGTTAAATACTAAAATAAGAATGAAAATTACCTTTTCATATTTTATATAGCAGGTCAATAAAAGATTTATCTATGTTTATTGAGTTATAATGATTAGTGATGGGCCAGGGATTTAGCTCAGTGGTTCTGCCATCTGCCTGGCAACCACAAGGTTCCAAATTCGATCCCTGGTAACCACATGCCAGGCATGATGATTCACACCCACCAGCAATCAGTACCACATATCACAGTGCTGGGCGTGGTGGCTCAGGCCTGTAATCTCAGCACTGAGGAGGCAGAGGCAGGAGGATTACTGGGAGTTCAAGGCTAGCCTGGAATACGTAGAGAGTTCAGGGCAAGCCTAAACTACAAAGAGAGACTTTGCCTCAAAAAACTAAAACAAAACAAAAATGATTAGTGATGATCATTAAAATGCTAAATAACCTATTTTTTAAAAACAAGGAGAGCCAAGGATGTACCTCGGTGGTACCATGCTTGCCTTGCAAAAACAAGGTCGTGAATTTGATCCCCCACTACTGCCCAAAAAACAAGGAACTTACTCTTAAAGCAAAAATATATAATCCCAAGAAAAACTGACTTGGAAAAGATAATCTAAAACTTCTTTACTTAAAGTTGGTTTCATTTTATAATTCTTCCTCTCAGGAACTATTTTTATGTTTACTCTAAAATTTTCACATTGCTTTTTTTGGCTCTGTATTTTATTTTTATTGATTTTATGAAATTCAATAGATTTTTCATAGATGAAGCAGCTCATCAAATTATTTTTCTACAAAATTTTGCTATGCACTTACTCTGTTTTTTGCTAACACACTTCACAGTGCAGTTTGTGAAATAAACTCCTTAAAGACTGAATATAGAGCCTGCTGTAAGAAACAAGTAAAAAAAAGTGTACGAACATACAACTGTATCAGCGTACTTCCGAATGGCTTGCAGACATCACCAACACACGGGAAAAATGAATAAAAAAGACAATTCAGTTCTAAAAAGTTTAAATAGAAACCCTAACATGCTATATTTTTTCTGACAGTTTTGGAAAATGAAAGTCTGATACAGAAAATTACAGACATTTGTTTGAAACACATCAGGAAGATAGCTTTTGATTCAAAAATAAGTACTGTAACTTGGTTAATAATTGAGCAATTTGTTTCAAAAACTCTTGACTGACTAATTAAACATGAATAGTTTAGTTAGTTCTGAATCAGGTATATCAAGTGCAAGGACAAATTCCGTATAATACATATGATCATTATGTATACCTAAATGTACCAATAAACTTATTTAGGAAAAAAATCCCCAAAACCTGTATTGGAAATTTTGTGTGAACAGAGATAATACCAGTTTCATCTAAATAAAATGGTCAGGATCACAGGTCTGTGCAGTAAGAGACGATTGTTTCACTAAGTTACCAAAATGCTATAAGTTGCTATAATTTAAGAAAGATCAGCAATAGGTTAAGAATACTAAGTTTGAACTCTGAAATCATTCAAAATAAAGCTTTGAGCTTGCTTTCCCAAACTAACAGTTTCAGTAGAATGCACAAAAATATTATAGATAATAGGCTTAGCTACTATATGTAACTTACAAAATACATAAAATTATGACTATAATATATTCTTTAAAAAATTTTTTAAAACCAGTACATACTGTACTTTAACTGAAATAATTACCATTCTAAAGTGGGACTTTTTATGGCAGTAAGTGGCCAGCATCTTTAACGATGCCATCATTTTGGGGAAGAAGACAAGTTCAATTGTTTGTATTTAAGATCATTTGTTGGATCTAAATCTTCCATATAGATTGAAGTTACCATTAACTTATAGAACGATTGTATACTTCTTGAAGATCTTTATTAAAACTTAACCTTAGGGCCAGGGAGTTAGTTCAGTGGTTCCGACGCTTGTCTTACAAGCGCAAGGACCCAGGTTCTTGAGGACCCACGTCAAGAGGAAAGAAATGTGTGAAAGTCATCCAAATGACCACTGACAGGAAAACTAGGTAATCCAAGGCCCCCATAGTCTACTCCAAGGAAGTCTCATTGATGATAACAGCTTTTGGATACTGTCCCATGGAGTTTATCAATATCTAATTAATGAAATTTGTGCCCTTAACTAGTAAAACAAACATTTGCTCTTTTTTCCATCTCTTCTGTCACAAAGAAAAGGACTAAGCCGAGCAGGGGAAGCAGGTGTCTGCAAGCGAGATTTGTTCCACACCACTTCCAAGACACTGGAGTGTTTCCAGAGCTGGGTGGGAGGAGGTGAGAGAAAAGGTAAGAGTTTGGAAGTGAGTTTAGATTAAAGCTTGAAAGTTAACAAGACTGATTGTTTAATCTTAGATTGAACCTAAGCTGACCAAAAATCAAAATCTCATTACAGGCAAGGAGCCACCACTCTGAAAAAAAGAGGGGTGAATTCTGCCTGTTATGTTGGGGAGAGCAAAAGAGAGAGAAAACACTGTTCTTGTTTAAACTCAGTGGCTTGAAAAATTGTAGTAAGCCAGACAGAAATACTTAATAGACATTTAGGTATAGTAATTATATTTCTTTTCTATTTTTAGGTTGCTTTCTGTGTTGTTTTGAATCAGTGTTTGCTAAAAGATACCTTTTTCTAACTTTAGACACAGTATCTTTTAATAATTGTTTGGTTAATACTGTATACTTCATTTACTAATGTAAAATTGTTTCATTTGCTAAAAATTGTTTAAAGGCTGAGTTTGTGTTTTCTCTTCCTTTGAAGCTTCATCTACTTTGTCTCTTTCTCTGTTCTGAATTTATTTTCTCTACTATTTATAGGTTATTTTATATCTGTTTTAGCTTCCAAAAATAGCCCATCATTTTCTGAGGCCAAATAACCAGCTCTTACCAATAAGCACAATGATCTTTCTTTTTTTTTTTTCCACAAAACAACTGTTCCACTATACTTGCACCACTCAAAATTATACTACATTTGTATTTAGATCTCGAAGTATAGATATATCTCTATAGGATAACATATACAATTATACTTTTTTTAAATATAAACTTAAAGTTCAATTATTATATAACTGAAATCTCTTTAAATTTGAAAGAGTATTTAGCATACTTCCCTGGGCTAGGAAGCAAGACATTCATTCTTTCTTTCCCTGTGATAATTAGGCTCTATTGTCCAAAACAATTTGTAGCCAATGCAACATCCTAAGCTATTTAATTATAAAAGTTTGTTGTGGGGCCAGGTATTTAGCTCAGTGGTTTCTGAGTCTGCCTGGCAAGCGCAAGGTCCCAAATTCGATCCCCAACACCACATATCACAATGCTGGGCATGGTGGCCCACGCCTGTAATCCCAGCACTCAGGAGGCAGAGGTAGAAATATTGCCTAGAGTTCAAGGCTAGCCTGGGCAACATAGTGAGTTCAGGGCCAGCCTGAACTACAGTGAGACCCTGTCTCAAAGAAAAAACTGAAAAAAAAAAAAAAACAGTTGATTGTGAAGAGTACTAGGCATAAGTAAAGTTCGACCTCAAAATGTTTTTGCTTTTGTAAAATATTTTGCTTTTATATCTATAGTACAGATTTTAAAACAGCAAATTAAAGAGCTTTTATTACATTTTCCTTATACAGTCTGCACAATGTTAAATATAACTGGAACTGTTCTAGGCATTAAAACATGATAATTGTAACTTAAAAGCAGGCATGAGATCACTGCTATTTGATAGATTTTAATTTTTGGATATATAAAACATGGATATATAAAAGATGTCTTTAGGAAAAACTCACAAGGTAATCTTTGATACTTATTCCTCCTCAGACCTCATCCCTAATGATTATTCCCTGCAAGAATATTTCTATTTCCAGAGAAAACTGGGGGACAGGGTCTAATTTCAGGATACTGCAGATATTACCTAGACCTAGTAAAACAATTAGAGTAGAATTATGGAAATTGAAGAAACATTAAGCTGATAGAATAACCTAAGCCATGAGCATTGTGCTCCTCCCTTTTTTCCTGATAAGGAAAACCACTACCTCTTAGGCTAAGCTTTGGCTCCAGCTGGAACTTCATGTGAATTTGAGTTCGCATCTCCAGGTATGGAGACGTTGAATGGTTCATACTGATTTTCATCTCCCCCAAAATGTTGCTGCCATAATACTCCTTATCCTACCTACAAGTACTCTTCGTGGAAACCTATTTCTTCCATGCATGAGCTTCTCAAAGTCAAGTCATCCATACTCTAAAAAGGATGTCAAGTAGTTAATTCGGTAATACAGTACAACAAAGTGCAGTCTGTGCTGCTGCTTATGAAGTTGGGCCCTCTACATAAAAAGTGCAAGATCATCAGAGAAATTGTAGAAGTCTACCACTGCAACTAATAGAACTTCTCATTTTGTCTCCTGTAAGAGCTCTGTGAGTATCCATGCTTATTAAAATTTTACTAGGAAAAATATTTGATATTATAAATGTAGCATCATTAGCATGTTTTCTCATAATCCAAGTGAAAATGTATAGCTGTGCTTAAAATTCAAGTATCAGTATTTGTTAAAGTGTAACTTTTGTTATTTTCCTAGACAGTAATTTAAATTCAGATTTTCTAAGGTGAAAGTCAGATTTAGTTTTATTAAATGGGTGATATTTTAATAAGCACTTATGTTCTACAAGTGAATGATATCAGCTTGAATTTATCATAGTTTCAGTAGAACAGTTTTTTGGCCTTATTAATACAAAATTGTACTTTAATGAAAAAATTCTTGTGTTATGCAAAATAATTGCTTCATTGCACTGATTATTACTAATCATTAGACAACTAGGAAAGTAATACCACATTCCACATTTGTCAGACAAGCTTATGTGTTTAGAACTTAAAAAGTACAGCAGTTAAATTGCAATATGCTTAATCAAGCTTGTTTAGTTTACATATTTTTATAATGTGCAAAGTGAAATTTAACCAAGAGCCTCTCAATACAATCTGTTCTAACAGCTTAATAACCCCTCTTCTCCTTAAAAACTTTGCAATAGTTAAAGCCAAATCGTGATTTTTTAAAACCTTCTGGTTTGGATTTTTAGTCTGGGTACCTAATTAATACATGAAATTGGTAGGTAGGCATTATAACTATCACTGTGGCAGTTCTTTGTAAAACAAATTATGTCAAACTTAATTTTCAGTACACCTAAATTGGTCTTGAGATCAGGTCTCCTTTGAGTTCAGGTTGGTCCTGAACTCACCTCAAACTCAGCAATCCTCCTGTCTCTGCCTCCTGAGTACTGGATTACAGGTGTGACACACCATGCCCAGTACTGTGGTATATGATACCGATTTCTGGTGGCTATGAGTAACCACACCCCACTTTGTTGTATGTGGTTACCAGGGACCGCACCCGGGCCCTTGCTCTTGCAAGACAGGTGCTGGAACCACTGAGCTAAATCCCCAGCCCCTAAATTAGTCTCTTAGATTGTATGTCTTGCTCTTGTGAAACTGGATCACTCAGTGAAATCTCTGCCCTACTGCCTTCTGTCGGGAAATTTATGATGTAACAGATAGTAAAGTTAGCAAAGCACACCTTAATCCCCCACACATGGGATTACACTCTAGAGAAAGTGAGGCAGGCAACAGGAAAAAACTCATAAATAAAATTTTGGTATGTTAGATGTGGTGAAGAACCATGAAAAGATAAAGTAGAAAAAGAATGTAGGACTCTGAGTAGACAGATGAGGGATGCAGGACTGCAGTATCAAGCAGAATAAAAGAAAAGTCTTCTTTGAAATGACTAAGTAGAAGTCTGGAAGAAGGAAGAGTATGAACCATTGAATACTGGGGGAAGAGCATTCCATGCAGGGGAAGCCTATTACGTTCCAGGTCCAGCATGAAGACAAGTTAGGCCTGGAAGCAGTGAGCAAATGGGATCTCCACCAGGAGGTAAAGTAAGAGGGGTAAAGAAGTGAGAGGGAAGAGAGCCCTGTGGAGAAGGGTCTAGAATCGCAGAAAGACATCACCATAAGCTACTCGATGACTTAGTTTTAAATGAAATAAGCCATTAAAAGATGTGGAGAGGAGTGATGTGGCATTCTGTTGAGAAGCGTGGTAAGAAGCAGGAGGGGGAAGGCAGGTAAAAGGTGCAGGAGCACTTTTCCCAGTGAAAATAGATAACGACTTACACCGGAGCTATAGCAAAGATGTGGTGAGAACCAGGAAGTTTCTGAACAAAGAAGAAAGAGCTCTCTAATTTATTTAGTTTATCATCAATTTAAATATTAGTTTACAAGAACAAGTGTGACTCTGCAATCATTTGTGACTTAGATCTTCATAGTAAAATGTTTGAAAACTATAGGTAACTGAAAAAGCCAGAGCAGAAGTCACTCAGAACCTCTGAGGTTCTTAAAATTTAATTAATAGCTCTTCATTCTTTCTATGTGTTCAAAAGGACAAGTACACTGTACCAAGTGTAATGGTTAGCCATTATTTACTTGTATATTATGATCATTTTCTCTTTCTTTAAATACTTTGCTTGGATATAGCATTAGGGCCTGCATAACCTAATATACACATAGCATAATTTAACTGTTGTATACATTTCAAGCTGTTCATTTAACCAGTTCCCCATGACCATATACACATTTTCCTTTTTTTTTTTCTATTATAAATGCCACTAAAATTAACATCTTGTTACTATATTTTAGGATTAACTGCTGTTGCATTTGAACTCGGAAGAAGACCCCAGAGCGCAGAACTATTACCATAAACTAACAACTTAGATTCTTTTCAGCTGTAAAGATAAAAGACATTATCTACACATTACGTGTACTTATAGATTTTTAAGGATACCCAAAATATGTGCATATAAAATATTTAGAAATTTCTGCTGAATACTAAATAAGTACTTCTTTATATAAGAATTTGTTTTCATGCCAGGGATTTAGCTTAAGGACCTCTTGCAAGCTCAAGGACCTGGGTTCAATCCCCGGTAACCACATACCATACTGGGTGTGAAGACTCACTCCCAGCAGCAATCAATCTCACAAAGCAAGACCCAGTCTCAAAAAAAAAAAAAAAAAAAATTGGGCCGGGGAGTTAGCTCAGTGGTTTCAGCGCCTGTCTTACAAGCATAAGGACCTGGATTCAATTCCCGGTAACCACATACAATACTGGGTGTGGCGACTCACCCCAGCAGCAACTAGTACCACATCCCACAGTGCCGGGCGTGGTGGCTCACGCCTGTAATCCCAGCACTCGAGAGGCAGAGGCAGGAGGATTGCTGTGATGTGAGTTTGAGGCTGAGCTCGGGGCCAGCCTGAACCACAAAGTGAGACCCTGTCTCAAAAAACCTTAAAAAAAAAAAAAATTGTTTTCTATTTCTAATAAACTTAGTTGACCAATTAGAAAAGCTATTACCATTTTAAAATTCCACATGAACTGTGCACAGTCATATTGTGTTTCTGGCACCTAAGCTTTTATAACCATCTGTTTATTTGGCATTATGCCCACTTGTGATATGTCCCAGTTTCCAAAAGCCATGTTTAAATCAAGATGGGCAGTATTTATCCTTTGAGGTATAAATCATCAATTAAATTATTGTACCGGAGTTGAACCCAGGTCCTTCACACTGAGCTATATCCTCAGACCTTTTTTTCATGTTTTATTTTGAGACTGTCTCACTAAATCACTTTAAATTAATTTGAAACAACTGTGTATATAGAAATTAAAATATCAGCAAATTTATAGCTCTACTAAGTAATAAATAGAATATAAGAGTAATTCTACATGAGAAAGTTGAAATTAGGAAAAGTACCATAATATTTTATACTTGAAAAAAGTTTTAATATACTATTACTCAAGGGGAAGAAACTAACATTTACTTAGAAAAAGTGAGAAGTCATGTCATGTACTGGTACAAATTCTCAGTGTTGGTTGTGATCACAATGTGTATATAAAATGTACCAATAAAATCAATTTTTTTTTAAAATGACATTTACGTGGCACCCCATTCTGTGTTTGCTTTTACATAATTTACATAATTTGGACATAGAAGTATAGTATTAAGAAATAGATTTTACTATCCTTCCTTTGTAGATAATGACACAGTCTCATAGAAATCAAAGGTATTGGTGTTATTTCATCCTATTGACTAGCTTTAAAACAAAATAATTATTTTCTTCCTCACTCTGAGCCTGTTTACTGCAAAAATTATTGTTCCATATTATCACGTGTGATGTAAGAAAATTATCCAGAGTGACCCAACTACTAAGTATAACAATTAGATTGAAATTCAGGTAATCCAGCTTCAAGAACCTACACTTTGAACCACAGGTTATACTGCCATTGTTTGGATGCCTCAGACACCGTACTTTCATTCTGCGCATGTGCTTCCAGTGTGCTGTTTGGTGATATTTCACCTAAGCTAGTCTTTTTTCTTCTTGTTTCTTGTGAATGAATGCAGTCTTATACAAAAAGTCTAGTTTTTGTCTTGTTAGCTACTTTGTATCCTCTTCACGATGCCAGCTATCTCAATCCAAGCAGATACTATGAACTCTGTATTTCAGATGAGACTTCTATGGTTGAGAGAAGTTACATAACATGTGTGTTATGTTTGCATCCAAAGTATTCTCCAAAAGGCTCATGTGTTCAGAGGTGGGGCTTTTGGAAGGTGTATTGTGTTATGCAGCACTAACTTCATTAGTGAATTAATCCCACTAATGAATTATAACTAAGTGTTGTGTCAGAAGGTGGGTCCTCTTTGAAGGAGAGGGGCCACTAGGAGTGTGACCTGCCAGGGTATCTTCTTGTCCCAAGCCCTTTCTGTCTGTGCTTCCTTAGTGCCATGTATAGAGCAGCTTTCCTCCACTATGCCTTTCCAGTACATCATTTCTTCTTTAAAACCAGCTGATCATGACTGAACCTTTTAAAACTGTGAGCTAAAATAATGTTCTTTAAATTGTGGATGTCAGGTATTTTGTCCCCCAAACAGGAAAGCTTTATTGTAAGTGCTCATAATATTAATTAATGGTATACCCTGCATTGGCTCTGAGATTCACTTTCTTAAAAACTAACTTTTTCAAAACAATGATATAACTTACATAGTGAAGTGCCCACCTCTTGTTCAATGAATTCTGCTATGTTACATACCTATGTAATAACCATCAAGAGCGTCCTCAGGTAAAAGGTTCTCCTAATGACTCCCCATAGAAAATCTGTCAAAAGTAAACTCCACTTTAATATTCTTACTTTGGATTTGCTTTGCTTGTTTTGGGGATTTCTTAACACTGTATACACTCTGATATATTATTTCTTTCAAATCTTTTTTTTCCTTCTTTTTCAATAGTGGGGATTAAACTCAGGGAGCTGCATTCCCAAGCTTTTGAAATTTCATCTATTTTGAGTTAAGATCATGCTAAGCTGATCTCAGACATGTAATCTTCCCAAAGTACATGGAATTGCAAGCATGCACAACTTGTCTTAAAGTCCTCACATTTAATGACCAGTGGATACTTTATCCAACTAAACTGCCAGATTCTTGGTCCTATTTCCTTTTTCCTTAGGCTTGTTCCTACTAAGTAACTAATGTTAATGCAACAGTAAGCTAATTTGTGCTAAAATACTAATGGGCAAAAATGGCTGGTAACTTTTTTTCAAATAATTTACTGTTATTGCTGTTGATGACCTAAAGCCTAGAAGAATGAATACTGAGAATTTTAAAGAGAGTCTTAAAAACTTTTAGAGCAGAATTCAGGAAGATTTTGTTTTTGTTAAACACATAGTGTTTTAATTAGTTGTCTTAGCTCATTTTTGTGGCTATAACAAATGCTTGGAACTGAGCACTATATACATAACAGAAGTTTATTTCTCTCCTACTTGAAGGCTGGTGTTCAAAATCAGGAGATTACCATGCTCTGTGTCTGGAAAAGCCCACCCTCCGCTTTCCCAATGGCTCCTTGTCACTGTGTCCTCACATGGCAGAAGGTAAAGCCAAAAGAGCATGGCTACAGTAGTTCTAGTAGATCCTACAGTAGTTCTATATGATCCTGTAAGTTTAGGAAAGAAGCTCATGGTATATAAAAGGAAAGCAAAAGGTTGAAAAGGAGAAACTGAATTTACATATATAATCTGAGCAAAGAGGGCCGTGTATATTTTGTAGTGTTGGCATAGAGAAATATTTTAGTCTGTTTGTGCTTATAACAAGATGCACAAGACCGGATAGTATTTTTTTTTTTTTATTAAGAAAATTTACTTCTCATTGTTTTTTTGTTTTTTGAGGAACCTGGGATTGAACTCAGGACCTTGTGGTCTCCAGGCAGGTGGTGGCACCACTGAGCTACATTCCCAGCCCCTCTCATTGTTTAAAGACTGGGAATTCAAGACCAAGGTGATGCTAAGATTCCTTGCCTAGTGAAGACCTGTTCATCATGAATGGTAACAACCCAATGTCTTTCCATGGTGGAAGGGACAGAAAGCCAGAAGAGGAACAAACACTCTGCTCAAATAGAAGAGTAAAGGGGCAAGAAAGTACTTGCTTCAGCCCTGAGTCATTTTGTAAGGGCACTAATCACTTTCCAAAGATTTTTCATCCCTTTATACTATGGCATTTGTCCTTGAGTTTCAACATGAATTTTGAAGGAGATAGAAATACAGAAATTGAAACAGGTATATGTACTTTTAAAATTTATCTATAAAATTAAAATTTTACATGTGTATATCAAATTGACATATTATAGAAATTATAGGTACATAAAAAGAAAGATTAACATGGTATAAAAAATGAGTATTGTAGTTATAGAAGTTTTGAGTTCTATTCCCAGCTCTATACTTTACTAGCTTATTAGCTGAGCTAATCTTTCTGAGTCAACTTTAATATCAACATAAAAAATTTGACATCACAGACATGTTAGTGCACAGATTAAATATGAAATAAACTAATGTGTATTATTTCATACTTCATAAAGTCTCATGTGAAAATTTATACATAACTATAAGAGAGATTCCACATACAGCAAGTACAATAATTGATGTGTAAAATTGAATAACCTGACCATAAAAAACCTTAGTTAAATTGTTTTTATGTATACATTTTTTGTGTGTGGTACCAGGGATTGAACTCAGGACCTTGCGCTTGCCAAGAAGGTGCAGTGCCACTAAGCTAAATCCAAGACCCTTGGTGAAATTGTTTTTGAAGAACTACTTTAATAATGTATAATGCCAATCATCTAGTTCAAGTTTGTCAGATCTCTAAAACTAATGGAATTGTGAAGATATAAAAGCAATTTGCTTCTTTATTTCCTTGGATTGTGTTTTACATTTCACATGTCAGTTTTAAATTTTGTTGGAAAATCAGACATAATATTTTTACTTTTATCACTTTCCTTAGAATTTCTTGTACAAAACATAAATTTGCTTAGAGAGCCTTTTGCAACAGAAACTATCAAGTGAGAGTGTCAAGTCAGAGTGTGAAGAGTGCACTGTGGAGAAAAATGTGAAATACTTTTCTTATAATAAACCTAATCTGTGTCAATTAAAAAATTAAAGGATGTACTCAATTTTGCTTTGGAGTGCCACCTATTGGTAAATTACATCAAATGTTTTGACAAAGTAAAAATTATATTGAGATGTTAGAATAATTAAATGGTTAGAGAATGACAAGAGCAGGACAGCCAAGGAGGAAAAGCACTTGTCTCCTCACTGAAACATCCATTTGAATGACTGCCCACACTTAAAAGTACTTTCACAAGAGCAAAAGTATCCAGGTGAGAAATTACAGAAATTAAAAACAGAAACAGAGACAAAACTACATGGAAAAGGTCAAGAAAGACAATCTCATATTGTTCTCGGACCGTGATTTAAATCTATCTCCTCCAAAATGCAGATATTGATTTTTTTTTCTCCTTGAAGAACTAGGGATTAAAGCCAGGAATTAGTGGGATACGGCCCTTTCAATTTTTCATTTTATTTTTGAAACATCATTTTGCTAAGTTGCCCATACTGGCCTAAAATTTGTGGTCCTTCTGCCTCAGCTTCCCAAGAAGCTGACATTACAAGTATGTGCCATCACACCAGGTTCAGATGCTGAAATTTAATGGATAATGTGATAGGGTTTTTTTTTGGGGGGGCATATTGAGGTGATTAAATCATAAGGTCTCCTACCCTCATGAAAGAGATTGAGGCCTTCAGATATTTGACTCACTAGCTCTTCTTCTTCTCCTCTGAGAAAACAAGAGTTCCCTCCTTTGTACTCAGTACAGCAATAATGTTCCATCTTGGAAGCAAAGAGCAGCACTAACCAGACAGTTAAACCTGCTGGGCCTTGATCTTGGGCTTTTAAGTTTTCTATAACTATGAGAAAATCAATGTCTGTTCTTTATAAATAACTTGATTTCATGTATTTTGTTTCAGTATCAAAAAACAAAAATGGAATAAGACATGTCACTCTTCTCACAAATGTGAAGACTATAACAGGCACAGAGATACCTTCGTGAGGAAGAGAAAGTGAAACGAACTTATGACTTTTACCAAGACCTGCAGTGCGAGGCAGCCCCTAGTGGCTCTAGGCTCCCAGGTTGGCCCACGTAGCCCCTAACACTCAAGCCCAACTGAGCATCAGCCTATCTTTCAGTGTCCTAAGCTTTACAAACACAAGCTTTGAGCTCACTTCAATCCCTGCAGCTCCAGTTTCAAGCTCACCCCTGTGAGCAAAGGTTCCAAGCCTCTTATGCTATCAGGCTGGCTGTTTATGTATTCAGAGCCCTACAGTCTAGTACTTAGATTCTAGGCCTGCTCAAATAGAGTCAGTGTCAGAATAGTCTCTACAGACACAGGCTTCAAGCTACTCTATGCACACAAAGCCGCGACCTTCTCCTAGAGATTCAGGCTCAAGGCTACAAACATGGGCTCAGGATCCATTGCCATGGATCCAGAGACCAAGCTTTCTTCATTGCTAAAGTGGACTCAGGCTTTAAGCTGGCTCCTGAAGATACCAATTCCAGGTCTTTCTATGCAGGCTTAATCATGAAGCTAGCTCCAGTGGAATCAGGTGTCAGGCTGCCGTCCACAGATCTGATAAAGTGAAAAGTTCAACAATGAGACCGAAGCCATTAAAAAACCAATATGAAGAACATAATATCCCAGAGATAAATCCATACAACCCAAGTAATTTTAGCAAGAACAAAGTTGGAGACATCACATGACCTGATTTCACAATATACTACCAAGCCAAAATGGACATGGTTCAACCTAATCCTGCAGACGTTTGAGGCCTGGTTTTAAGACCAGGCTGGTCGTGATCCACTTAACAACTTGGTGAGACCCTGCCTTAACAGTAAAAGAAAAAAGGCAAGGGGAGGGGCAAAAAAACAAGATACCAGTGGAATAGAATATAAAACAGATATAAATTATGTGTTTGTGGTCAACTCATCTTTCACAGAGTTTCCAAGAACACGCGAGGGGAAAGGACAGTCTCTTCAGTAAGAGGGGGCTGAAAACACTTCATCTCTATCTGCCGAAGAATGAGATTGACGTTTCTATCACACCTTGCAAGAATCAACTCAAAATTAATTAAAGACTTCAGCCTATGCCCTGACACTATATAATTAATAGACAAAAACATGATGAAAAAATCTTTTAATATCGTTTCAGGTGATAAATATTTGATATTACTAAGCATCAGCCCTTGTTGTTTGTTTTGAATATGAATTTTTCTAGCCATTACAAAAATCCCAGATTCTTCAGAAAACTAAGAATAGAACTACTATGTGCTCCAGCTATCTATTTCTGGGTATATGTATCCAAAGGATATGAAATCAGTATATCAAAGAATTACCTATCCTATGTTTATTGCCCATTTTGTGGAATAAACCAAAGTATAACATCAATAACATTCATCAGTGAATAAATGGAAAGTGTACCATTTAAAAATGTAGAGGGTTGTGTGTGTGTGTCTATCTATCTACACACACATACAATGGAATACTGGTTATCCTTTAAAAGGAAATTGTCTTATTTGACACAACTTAGATGAAGCTAGAGGACATTATAATAAGTCAGATGAACCAGATACACAATGCATAATCTCAATATATGGAATCTGTTTGGAAGTATAAAGTAAAATGGTGGCTTCCGGGGGCTAGGGAGTAGGAAGGAGGGAGAAGATGTTTATCAGTGGGTACAAAGTTACAATTATGCAGGACAAGTAAATTCTGAAGATCTAATACACAGATGTAATATTTTATTACATATTTCAAGTGAGATGAGAAAACAAATATTATCACCATAAACACAAGAAATAACTGAAGAAATAGATATGTTAATTACTTTGAATACAATCATTCCATGCTGTATATGTATATTAAGTATCCCATCATACATCATAAATATATGAAACTGTCATTTTTATTTATACCTTAATAAAACTAGAAAAAAGCAATTATTTAATAGCACACCTACTAGTTATTAAGATCAATGTGGAAAACTTTTTAATTTCATTCATTTATGAAAGATTTTGCACAACTTTTTGGATAATTTATTCTATATTCTGAACTTTAATCATAAATATCAAAAATACATATTGAGAGTTCATTATATTAACATGTGTTAATCTGGTTTAAAGATACAGAAATATGATAGCAAAGCTACTGGAAGTGTATGAAGCAAAATTATCTCCTTCTAACCTGACCCAGTTTATATCTTAGATGCCAAAAATTGATGAAAATGATGACTCATTTCAAGGCTACATTCAGTTTGCCACTAAATTACCAAATGAGGAGGGCAAGAGATATATACACAAAAATAAAGATAAATGCATTCAAGTGTTTGCAGGCTAAGAGGACCAAAGGTAAAAATAAAGATAGAAATGAGTTGTATCATCTTAATGCCTTCCTAGTACTTCACAAATGTCTTAAGTTCAGTAATTGAGTCAGTCTATAAATAATCAAATAAAATGGATTCACAGTGGCAGACTCCTTGGATGAAAGGTTGTACTTAAAGATCTATTTCACTGCTATGTAAAATGTATATTTGTTAATTGTTCCACTGCAGTAATATCTTTATTCAGTCTCTTTTTTGCTACATCACTGAATCATGTGACCTCTACTAGATATGGAACTAATAATTGAAAAAGAGTAAAACACAAGCTATATAATAATTAAGTACTAGCTTACAAATGTAATAGGAAAGTAATAAGAACTTTTTGTGATCCCTTTCATTTCTGTGAAATTCCATTTTATATTGCATTCACTAAATTAGTCATGTAGATCTCTTTTTCTACTCACATATGAGTAATAGATACAACCTGTGAATATTGATCAGTATTTCAGAGATTATGACTATCATATGAATTCAATAATAGAACCCTAATTTTTAGTTGGAGATGTTATCCATCTAAAAGACTACATTTCAAAGTCTACAACTTAGCAAAAACTGACAAGTTCTTGCTAATTAAATCTAAGTAGAAATATGTTATGGTGCTTCTGGAGAACTTGAGGGAGAAGGCATGTATGTTTATCCTTTGCTCTCTTCCATCTTGCTTTTTGAAATACATAATTAGTTACTTGCACTCTAAAATTCATATTGGACTAAGAAGACAAGGGTCATGAAAACTGGAAACATCTCTGTTTTCTAATGATGGTAGAGACACTATATCAATCCTGAGCTACTTGGCTTCTCTTGTATGAGAAAAAAGCATCTGTCTGGGAAAGGACATGGTTCTTTTGAGTTCGTATTACCCTCTCTGAACTTCATCCTAATTAATCTTTTCACCGTATGTTTTTTTTATTAGGTAAACCCTCTCTCTAACTTCCAGATCTAAATTACTCTTACACCCTCCCAATCTATAATAATTATTTCATATCTTGGAGTCAAGACCCATTCTCTTGCTTCTGATCCTCAAATAATATTTGGCAGACTTTTTAATAATACGTGGTAGACATTCTACTTGCTTCATCTCTTCTTCAGGGATCCTTTCTTTAAAGAAGGACAACTATATTTTAGTTGAACTTTTCCTGATAGGTGCACTGTGCCACAACACCATAGTAGTAACAACTGCCTACATGATTGAACATTGAACATGAGCAGTCATTCAATTCTGTTTTACAAAGAGAGTGAATAATCTGCTTGTCTACTAAAATTCATTCACTCAATGGGTTTGTGTTACTTGCTACTAGGTGTAGAGTCCTGTTTAAGTAGCATTTATCAGAGGTCATTTAGTCTCATGGTTTTTTGTTGCTTGTCCCTTTAGAAGGAAGTCAAGGTTATTTGTAACATTTTCAATTTTTGACCTATACAAGATATATGTATTACTTTGCATTTCATGTCTTTGAGTTCCAGAATCGCTTCATAGTTGAAGAAATTAATCACTAGGAAAGGGATATAATGAGTAAGTCAAACCCAGGAAAAATATATATACTAGTTAATCAGGGCTTTCTTAAGACTAAAACTTTTTGCGATTGAACCTAAAGCCAGATGAGGCATAAAAAAATAGAGACCTGTGGATATCTTGTGGTAGATAGACTTTCTGGAGGCTTGTAAGTCAATTTGCATGGGGATCCCTTTCAGTCTTCTCTTAGGGCGAGTCTAAAGAAGCTTTAAAATCTCTCAAAAAGCCAGAATATCTGGGCATATAGAAAATCCATATCTAATCCTTCACTATACAGATGAAAAGTCTAAGTCTTGACAATCTGGCTACTTTAACCAAGAATATAACTAGTTAATATCAGGGTCAAGATTAGAACTCAGACCTCTTAATTGCTAATCCAATGGATTCCCTCAATATTAGGGCAACTGTAGTCTAACTACTAAATATACACTTATGGAAAAAAGGAAACAAGAAAGAAAAGGAATAAAAGTGGGAAGGAAAAGGGGAGAGTGGATGGAGGAAGGCGAGCAAAAACGAAGGGTGAAAAGAAATGAATAAGGTAGATACTGTGACTCTGATATCAAAAATGGTGAAAACCAAGTGTAAACAGTAGTAGAATAGAATTTCTAGCTATGCTGCCTTTTATCAAATGTTGATTTTGATTATATCAACTATACCAATTTTTCTTCCAAAATGAAAAGGGTTGTATGCAATCATATATAATATTATATATTATTATCTATCATGTATTATTAGTATATGATATTAATTATAATAAAATATTATTATATATGTAGGCTATTTTGGACATGTTTTATATGAGATGTTGTATATCATTTCAAATCTGGCTTCGTCTCATTTGGGGAATACTTTGAAACAATAGTCAAAGAATGAGTGTTGTTTTGAAATGCCTAGGTGAGTGCCATAGGAGTCAGAATAAGGTCATGTTTGGATTATTGGATATTTAATCCTTTCTAGACTCAACAGAGGAAAAGAGCAAGATAATGACGTCCGTTGGAGACCTAAATTGAGAGGCATTGTCAAAGTGACTGATAACAGAAGTAAATGAAAGTACAGTATACCTGCAAAGTCACAATTGAGTTCTATTCCTCAGTCACTTGAAGATTATTTTCCTTAGAACCTAACTAATAATTGTTCCTAGAAAACTCCCTAGAACCACACATACCCTCCACAATTTGGGGAGAGGGTTGCGGGTAGCCAATCTGGGAGCCTTATTCATTGTTTCTTGCTGCTGATTGGCTGCTGCCCTGAAACCCATCTCTGCAGATGTAGGTGGATTCTTCCCACATCATAGCAGGTTTCTGTACTGTGTGTAGCCATCTCGAGTATTTTTGGTTTTGTTCTTAAAGCTCTAAGATCCCTAAGATGCCACCAAAATATGCTGCACCTTCTAAGGCTTTACTAATACTCTATTTTATTAAATTATATAACTGCAGAAGACAGAGCATGTTTAGAATTTAAACTACAAAAATAGTCACTTAAGGGCATTTTTCTGACCACTTCTGAAATTCTCGGTTTTTCATAATTCGCAGGTGCTCTAGGAACCTAACCCTGGAAACTTTCAGGGGTCCACAGTAAACAAGTTTAGACATACACACCAGGGAGATAGAGTGGAAGTGAAGAGCTTGGAATGAAAATGGGTGCCAGCAGTGTTACAAGTAGAAAATAAAATGATAACAAGAAGACAAAAAGAAAAGGGGAATTGTAACAGTTTGCTAAAGGATACAAGATTATCATTTTGAATGGACAAAAAAGACCCCAAATAAAAATGTACAACTGTGTATGTATATACATTCACGTAAATGACATGATGAAATATAGCACATGATTACTATCAAGGAAGAATTTCTTTCACAAATCACATGCCATTAGACAGGAAATGGACCCTCCGGGCACAACTAGATGAAATAATTGAAGCGGACTTTTCAGCAGATATTACTATTTCCTCCTGAAAGGAATACATTAAAGATGACCAGAGTTATTCAAGTTAAAGGCTGGCTTCCCAGTGTTATTAAAAGATCCAGCCACACATATCCTCAGTCAAAGTATGTAACGGCTTATTGCTTTGCAGTTTAATAGAAACCATAAGTGATGGATGATAGATTAAAAAAGAACAGAATCAAAGGGGAAAAAGACACTCTAGTATGATTTTAGTAAACTTCCATCCAGCCTTCAGTTGTAATGGAATGTTCAGCTTTACAATGAAGTAGTCAATATTTATCAGTCAGGATTCTTGGGAGCTTAAAAAAAACGTTAGATGATCTCCCAGAAGAAGAATTAGAGATGACCTAGATACAGATTTCCCCTCTGCTCTTCTGAAAATCTGTTTAAAAATCAAATGAACATGGCCATCTGGAACACTCTGCTCTTCCCAAACCAGCACATATGCTGCTTCTGATCATTTTCTTAGACCAGCAGGCTGTTGTGACAGAGGGCACTGTGTCAGCCTTCATTTACTTCCCAATATCCTTTTATGAACCAGTTCATGGGATCTTTAACCACCATCCTATTTCTTTTGCCTACTCAATTCTGTGCCTCTGAAATATTTAACTTAAAAGGAAACTCAATGAAATGCCATACTCTTCAGATTTTTTTAAACAATATATGTGTCATCAGAGTAGTAAATGGAACACCAACTTCAGTGAAGGCGCAGTGGTAATTACAAAGATCGGAACTGAGTGCAGAAACAAAGCCATCATTGGAAGGATAGATTTTTACACTGCAAGAATTTCAGATAAGTGATGGTTGTGGTAAACCTGTTTGTTATTCAGCTAATATTTATGAGGTTTCTTTGTGAGTATCTATTATATGGTGCACTGTTTGCTTAATTTTGGTTCTTACTGGGGATCCCTCAGTGGTAAGTGTTCAATCCTTATACCATAAAAATAAATAATAAAAATCAAATATATTCCACTCAGTCCATTTGGGCTGCTGTGAAAAATACCATAGATTGAGTAGTTTATAAATAACAGAAACATGCCTCCAGAGGCTGAGAAATTGTAGATAAAGGCACTACTAAATTCAGTATTTGGTGAGGATTCATTTGAGGACTAAACAGTCCCCTGAACACTTTTTTGGTCAGGTCACTAATCCCATTCATAAAGTCAAAGCCCTCATAACCTAATCACATCCCCAAATATCATTGTTTAATACTATTGTGTTGAAAATTAAATTTCAACACATGAATAAGACAGGCGTCGGAAACACTGAGCTAAATCCCCGGCCCTCTTAGCAAATTTTTGATTGAAAGTTTTGTTCTAACTGGAAAATTCTGTTTAAAAAAAGTTTTTAAAACATGGTAGCAACAAGACTTCTTTACAGTAGAATATCGTGGATACTTAAATCTGCCTGTCTGTATTATGAATCTCTAATTAGGATATATTTTATAGTTTCTGACTATAGAACATTTAGCTTTGGGGATTAGAATTCTGAAAATCATACTTTGGCAAATAATGTAAAAATCTTCTTGGACAGGCCAGAGACTTTAGCTCAGTAGTTCCAGAGTCTGACTAGCAAGCACAAGGCCCCAAATTTAATCCCTGGGAACCACATACAACAATGCCAGGTGTGGAGACTCACACCCACCATCAATCAGTACCACATACCACAGAGCTGGGCATGGTAGCTTATGCCTGTAATACCAGCACTCGGGAGGCAGAGGCAGGAGGATTGCTGTGAATTTGAGGCTTACCTGGGCTACATAGTGAGTTGAACTGCAAAGTGAGACCTTGTCTCAAAAAAAAAAAAACATTTTGATATGCATATTAAAATAAGTATTCTTCACTCCCAGTATAACTAAATTACTAGAATTTTAATTTTACTTTAACTTCAAAGTGCTTTCTTCTTTTACTTACTCTTTAAAAACAGAGATTCAGCAGCAAATAGATAAGAACTGAAGTCAATATACTTGAACATATGATTTATACAAATTGCTAGTGGTGAGTTAGAAATTTCTATATGGGGAGGACTTGGTGAGCCAATCCAGTTGAAAGAAGGTACTAAGACAAGGTTTACATAGGAAATATTTATCTCTAAATTTGTATGTTACTTTGGGGAATGTACGCTTGATAAAATCTATGTATAAGAATATTGAGAATTTAATTTTCCATGCAGTCTCCATGTGATCCATGCCTGCTGTTTTACATAGTTAATATTACAGGCTGCTATTAAATTAACCACCTAATAGAATATATTTCCTATAACTTAATAATGCGAAGATACACCTTTATCATGTATTTATCAATTCAATTTATATTGTTGATGAAATTGTCTTTTGGCATTCTATTCTTGAGTATGTATACTGAGGTTGCCTTTTCAAAGCAATGTGGTAGAATTTAAAAATATCTATAACCAAGTATAGCTTCGTTTATCTCCTGCTATATTTTTCTACCACAGTTAACTAAAGTTCTTCATGCACAATATAAAAACTACTAGATTTCAGTGTCCACATTATAGATGATAAAATTTTTGCATAATCATCTATGTTAATCAGATTTTTGTCACTGTGACAAAATACCTGAGAAGAAGTTGAAGGAGAGAGGGCTGGTTTGGCTCACAGTTTCCGTGCTGTCAGTCCATGGTCTCCTGGCTCCCATCTTATAGACCTGATGAGAGAGAAAATGTGCCGATGGAGAAGGAGGCTGCTCACACAGTGGCAGACAGAAAGCAAAATGAAAAGAAAGGAGTGAGCACAAGACACACTGTTCCTGGTCATGCACTTGGTGACCTGCTTTGAGTAGTTAGGTGCTTTCATTGATGAGGTCAGAGCCTCCATGATCCAGCCACTTTGCTTGCACCTGACCTCTGAATGTTACTGTGCCAGGGACCAGGTCTTCAGTATGAGCCTTGAAAGAACATTTCATATCTGAAACCATAACACTAGAAATATCCTTTATGGAAGGGTCAGAGTATAAATGAAAATGAGTAAATAACTTTATATAGCATCAAGTTTGAAGTAAAATATTTATCAAAGTAACAGATATTGTAAGTGACATGTATTGGTGTTTGTGTTACAAGTTCTTGTATTACATAAATGTCAAAAAGTAAAATAGAAGAAAATTCAAACTAAAGTACAACCATGCAATAGGCTATGTTTATATTAATTAATAGCAATTAAATAGATCATACATCATTCATTTGAAAAATTAAGATAACTAGTGTTTTTGGCCCAGGAGTTTCAGGCATAAAAATAATCTATCTTGTAACATAGTTTTACTGCAATTTGGGAAAAATGAGAGACAGTATGTCTTCTATATATGCCCATTCCAAATAAAGCTCTGCAGAAAGCAGGTTCGCAAGAATTCTTGCAATAGGTATAATTAAGTTAAAGCTTAGTGAAGTCAGGGTGATTGTTAGCACTCAAGATTCATGGTCAAAACAATGTTTATCAGGATTTTCTGAGAATGATCAATGCACATCCTGTTCTCTAGCACAACAGGTAGTGTTAAATTAAAGGAATAAAATAATGGCTATAGTAACTTTTTCCTAAGATTAGTTTCTTTCAAAGATGACAAAGAAAGGAGCATTGTATACCAATACAATCTCTATAAATTTAAAGAAAAATGAAAAATCATGTCTCATAGGACATTCAAGCTTGTGTTTTAAAAAATAATTATGAAGAAAAAATTTAATAATGAAACAGGAAATATCAGACTTAAAAAATGATAAACCACATTTCTTCTTCATGAGATATCTAGATGTAGGCCCGGGATTTAGCTCAGTAGTCTGGCACCTGCTTTGCAAGCACAAGGTTCCTAGTTCGATCCCAAGTAACCACATACAACAATGCTGGGCGTGGAGACTCACCACCAGCAAACAGAACCACATACCACAGTGCCAAGTGTGGTGGCTCACACCTGTAATCCCAGCACTTGGGGGGCAGAGGCAGGAGGATTGCTGAATTCGACGATGAGTTCAGGGGCAGCCTGAGCTACAAAGTTGAGACCCTGTCTGAAAAAACTTAAAAAATATCTTGACTTGGGCACTGAAGCTGAGATTTTAGGTAACAGGGTAGGTGATTATAGTAACCAGTATTTCCTAAGAAATTTAGGTGATATTTCCTAGAAATTTCATAGAAAGTTCCTATGAAGTCTATTCTTACAGATGCAGAATGTTTTAGGAGACGCTATATTTTCCACATATAGTTGTCAAGTCCTTTCAAGGAATGATATGTTTTCAGATGAGAAAAGAACCTTAAAGTATATTAATGTGAAGTACAAGGATGTATAAAAGGAAAAATCTGAATAGAAGATAAGGAGAATTTTAAGATCTTGAAATATTAGAGGTATTATTCCCCTCTAACATCAAGAACATAAGTGAGTAAAGAAAGGGAACGGAAAAGTTCCTTCCCTGGGGCTGGGGATTCAGCTCAGTGGTTCTGGCGCCTGTTGCAAGGGCCCAGATTCGATCCAGTAGCCACATACAACAATGCCAGGTGTGGAGACTCACGCCTACCATCAATTAGAACACAAACCACAATACTGGGCGTGGTGGCTTCTGCCTGTAATCCCAGCACTCAGGAGGCAGAGGCAGGAGGATTGCTGTAAATTAAAGGCTGAGCTCAGGGCCAGCCTGAACTACAAAAGGGAGACCTTATCTAAAAATAAAGAGAATGTGTGTCTGTCCTTCAGTGAACATACTGCCTTTGAAATTCATCTCTGTGGTTGCTTACATCAGTACTGTTCTGGGTGAACACGGTCCGTTTGTCAGTTGAAGTCTCGGATCATGCAACGGTTTAAAATGTTCCTTCCAATACTGATGTTGAAATTCAATATTGGTTGGAGTATTGGGAGGTAGAAGCTCTGAGAGCTGAGGACATCTACGTCCGTCCCCATGAGGACATAAGGACAGTGACACAGCAGTGATTAGATGTTAGGAGCCAGCTCCTCATCACAGATGAGTCTGGCCCTGTGTTCTGTCTCCTGTGTGCTTACTTGCCCTTCTGCTGTACTGTAGAGCAAGAAGGCCCTCACCATACACTCCTACATGTTCAGAACTATGACTTAGATAAACTACTACAGTATATAATTTACCCAATTTATGGCATCTGTTTCAACAGCAGAAAATGGCCAAGACAGATTGCTTCCAATTTTTATTAGCTACATATAAAACTGGTTTAAGCATTGATACACAGGTTTTTGTGTGTCTGTGTGTTCATTTCTCTGGGATTAGGAGAAAGTCTTGGGGGGGTAATGTTAAGTATATATTTGATTTTATTGGCTTGTTAGATTTGTTTTGGGTTTTTTGTTGTTGTTGTTTTGGTTTGGTTTGGTTTTGGTTTTGGTTTTTTTTTTCTTGAGACAGGGTTTTGCTTTGTAGTTCAGGCTGGCCCTAAGCTCAGCCTCAAACCCACATCATAGCAATCCTCCTGCCTCTGCCTCCCAAGTGCTGGGATTACAGGTATGAGCCACCACGCCCCACACTGTGGAATGTGGTATTGGTTGCTGCTGGGCATGAGTCTCCACACCCAGTATATATGGTTACTGGGAATCGAACCCGGGCCCTGCCACTTGCAAGACAGGTGCCAGAACCACTGAGCCAAATCACTGGCCCCATTGTTTTGGTTTTTATTTTTGGTCTGAGGACATAAATGTAGAGCTTCACACTTGCTGGATATATACCCTACAACTGAGCTTCACCTGAACTATACTGTCAATTCCTAGACTGACTCCTTAGAAAATCTTCAAGATGGGTTGAGAGCTACAACAAGAGAATGAAGGACAGCTGTTTTCTCATCCAAAATATGCTGATAGAAGCAATACTTGACTGTAGCCCAGAGAGTCTTTGTATTAGTTCCTGCTTTAAAAAAACCACACACACACTACCCCAAAACACAAGGGCTTAAACAAAGCAATAATTTATCTGCTCACAGTCTGCAATTTGGGCAGGCTCAGGGCTGACATCACTGCTGTGCTGGCTGGGGCGTCTCTACTCTGTGCTGCCAGAGATCTAAAATGTCTCCATCTCTGAGTCTGGTGCCTCAGCTGGTGTGGTCAGAGTGGCTGGTGTCTGGCCAAACCTCTCCCCAGCAGTGTAATTGGGTTTATTTACATGATAACTCTGGAGTCCAAAAGGGCAAAACACCAAAATGAAACAAAACAAAATACAAGCTCAAAGATTTCATGAGGTGTAGACCTAAAAATCACAAGCATCACTTATGCTGCATTTTATTTGGATTATCCCAGTTTAAAAATGAAAAGTAAACCCCATGTCTTTATGAGAAGAACAGAAAAGTGTATTACAAAAAAGCAGGGAGATGAAGGGGGAAGGTTACAACTTGTCTGTACAATCTGCCTCGGCGATTGTTGTTAAATCATGTTACAACAATTAGAGTTGTGTAAGAACTTTCTCGTTCCTTCTAACCCTTTTCCCCTCCCTATGCCAACTTCTACTCTGAAACAGAAAAACAGAAATGAAAGAAGAAAGGCAGGAAAAAGGAGGAAGATGGTGTTCGTTCTGCCTGTGTCTTAGCTTGCAGCAGGTGTTTATGACAGCAAGGTTTTAACGCTAAAACAGTTTTGGAGTCTTACTACTTTCATTATTGGACACTTATAATTACTATACTCAGCCTGTGTTTGTAACCTGCCATGATTATAGGACTTTATGTAAGGGCAGGCTGGGAAAAATATCAGGCCTGCATGAGTTTTAATCTAAGGGTAGGAAAAAGAACATACAATAAAGCTTGGGAAAAAATAAATAACAATAAATAAATAAAGTTATGAGTTATATAGTTAGGTTTATCAGAGGTGAGTTTTTGTGACACAGTGGTATCCACATCCATGTTTGTGGCAGCACAGTTGTAATAGCTAAATCTTGGAAATAGTCCAAATGCCCCTCACCCAATGAGCAGATAAACAAGATGTGGCTTTTTTGTATAATGGAGTGCTGCCCTGCCATAAAGAAGGATGAGCTTCAGACATTTATAGCTAAAGGGAAGGACCTTCAGAACATACTCTGATATGAAATAAATCAGACACACATGTTTAAATACTGCATTGTTTCTCTGGTGTGAGAAACTGAAAGTGGAATAAGGATGTATAATAGAATATACAATAGATACTGGGAAATAGCAAGAAAATGTTCACATGGGGGAGAAAATAAGGGAGGAGGGCAGAAGAAAGAAAGGGACAAGAAAAAAGTCAAAATAATGGTAATAAATGGAAACAGCTTTTGTACACAGGGAGGGCAAGGGAATGAAAGGGAGATGGAATGGAAAGCATTATGTACAAGTACAAATTTCCTATGATGAGTGTTATCATTGTGTATGCCTACAATGTACCAATGCATGTGCTATTAAAAATAATAAAAATGTGGCCATGGATTTAGCTCACTGGTTCCGGTGCCTGCCTTGCAAGTGCAAGGGCCCAGGTTTGATCCCCAGTAACCACATAAAACACTGCTGGGCATGGAGACTCATGCCTACTGTCAATCAGTTCCACATACCACAGTGCCAGGCCAGTGGCTCACACCTATAATCTCAACATTTTGGAGGCAAAGGCAGGTGAATTACTGTGAGTTCAAAGCTGAGCTTAGGGCCAGCCTGAACTACAAAAGTGAGTCCCTGTCTCAAAATAATTAATAATAATATTAATAATAATATTAATAATAATAATAATATTTAATGAATGCAAGGTACATCCCTTTGAATACAAATAAATATATCATACTTTATGGCTGAGTAATATTCCATTTTATTTAAAAAAAAAACCATACGTTCTTTTTCCAGTTTCCAGTTGATAGGCATTTGGGTTGTTTTCAAGATTTAGCTATCACAAACTGAGCTGCTATAAACATGGATGCACATATGTCAATCTGATAAGACTCAATGCTTTTGTGTATATACCTAGCAAAGGAATAGCAGGATAAAATGGGAACTCTAATCCTAGGTTGTTGAAGAATATCCTCACTTGGGCCAGGGAGTTAGCTCAGTGGTTCCGGCGCCTGTCTTGCAAGCACAATGACCCGGGTTTGATCTCCGGTAACCACATAACAATACTGGGTGTGGAGACTCACCCCAGCAGCAACCAGTACCACATACCACAGTGCCGGGTGTGGTGGCTCACGCCTGTAATCCCAGCACTTGGGAGGCAGAGGCAGGAGGATTGCTGATGTGAGTTTGAGGCTGAACTCAGGGCCACCCTGAACTACAAAGTGAGACCCTGTCTCAAAAAAAAAAAAAAAAAGAATATCCTCACTTATTTTCACAGGGATTGCACCAGACTACATTGTTACCAACAGTGGAGAAGGAATCCTTTCTCCCCTTATCCCCAGCAACATTTGTTATTGGTTAATTTCATGATAGTAGCCATTCTTTGGAATCTCAAAGTTGTTTTCACCTACATCCCTCAAATGACCAGAGATGCTGAACATTTCTTCATATATATATATATACATACACACACATATATATGTATATGTATATTATATATATATGTATATATATATATATTGTTTGTTTGCTTGTTTGTTTTGTGTGTGTGTTTGTTTTTTGAGACAGGGTCTCGCTTTTGTGGTTCAGGGTGGCCCTGAGCTCAGCCTCAAACTCACATCACAGCAATCCTCCTGCCTCTACCTCCCAAGTGCTGGGATTACAGGCGTGAGCCACCACGCCCAGCACTGTGGTATGTGGTACTGGTTGCTGTTGGGGTGAGTCTCCACGCCCAGTATTGTTATGTGGTTACCGGGGGTCAAACCCAGGTCCTTGCGCTTGCAAGACAGGCGCCGGAACCACTGAGCTAACTCCCCGGCCCTCTTCATATATTTTTTTAGCTGCCTTTACTTCTTCATCTGAAAAGTATCTGTTCATTTCAAATGTCCATTTTTGAAATGGCTCTTTAAATTTAAGGTTACTGATTTTGTTAAGCTTTTTATATACTCTAAATAGTAGTCCTTTGTCTGAGAAACAATTGTTAAAATTTTTTCCCATACTGTACCTAGTGTATTTGCTCTGCTGGTGGTTTCTCTTACTGTGCAGAAGCTTTTTAATAAGATGAGATCCTAGGTGTTGATTCCTGTGCTAGTTCTCATGCTGCTCAGATTTTGTTCATCAAGGCTTTCCCTATGCCATTGTCTCCAAGAGTTCCACCTAACCTGTTTTGTGGCAGGTTTAGTGTTTCTGTTCTAATATTTAGTTTTGCAGTCCACCGTGATTTTAGTTTAGTGCATGGTGAAAGACATGGATCTAGCTTTAGTCTTTGGCAGGATGAAACCCAATTTTTCCAGCACAATTTGTTCAAGTGGCTGTCTTTTCTCCATTGAGAGTGTTTGGCTTCTTTGTTGAAGATAACATGGCTTAGTACATCTGGACTTGTTTCTGGATCTTCTAGTCTGTTCCACTGATCCTCGGGTCAGTTTCTTTGTCAGTACTGTGCTGTTTTTGGCAAAGTGGCTTTGTAGTATAGGTTTAAGTTGGGGAATATGATACCCACTGACATGTCCTTGTTGCCTAGGATTGCTTTGGCTCTTCTATGTCTCTTATGAATTTTTGGGTTATTTTCTCTAAATCTGTGAAATATGTTGTTGGGATTTCAATTGGGATTGCATCAAATTTATAGAATAGTTGTGGGAATATAGCCATTTTGTGATATTGGTTTTTCCCACCTAGGAACAAGGGATGTCTTTCCATTTTCTGATATCCTCTTCAATATCCTTTTCAGAGTGTTGTAGTTTTCAGAGTAGAGATCTTTCACCTCCTTTGTTGGATGAATTCCTAGATATTTCTTTTTTTTTTTTTTTTTGGATGCTATTGTGAAAGGGCTCGACTCCTCAATTTCTCTCTCAGTGAGTCTGTTGTTTATGTATACAAAGGCTATTGATTTTTGAGCATTGATCTTGTATCCAGCTATGCTATTAAATCTAGCAATTAAGCTTAGCAGGCTTTCAGTTGAGTTTTTAGGATCTTCTATATAGAGTGTGATGTCATCAATAAATAATGACAGCTCACCTTCTTCCTTATCTATCTTTATTCCTTTACTTCTTTCTCTTGTCTAATTGCTGTGGCTGGTGTTTCTAGAACTATATTGAGCAGTAGTGGTGATAGTGGACATCTTTCTCTTGTTCCTGATCTTAGTGTGAAAGGTTTCAGGTTTTGACCATTTTAGTATGATGCTGGCTGTTAGTTTCTCATAAATAGCTTTTATCATTTTGAGATAAAGTCCATCTATTCCAGCTTTCTTCAGGATTTGATCATGATTGGGTTTTGGATTTTGTCAAACACTTTTTCTGTCTACTGAGATAACCATATGTTTTTGTCCTTGAGTCTGTTAATATAGTGTATTACATTTATTGACTTACATATGTTTAACCATCCTTGCATTCCTGGGATGAATCCAAGTTGGACAGGGTCTGTGATCTTCTTGAGGATTCTCCATATTCTGTTAGCCAGTGTCTTATTGAGGATTTTTGCATTTATGTTATGATGAGTAATTTTTGAAAGCACCTATGTACATTACACAAATATGAATTAGTATTATTCTTGCTTCTTGCACAGATTTCCTCTTTTTACATTATAAATCTCTTTGAAAATGACTTTGAATAATACTCAAAGCTTTTCTATAAGGAGAAAACCTGGTAGCTTCACTTATAAGATACTTTCTAAAATTAAAAGTATAATATTTAGCCTTTATGCATAGTTGTGGTTTAAGGGTATTTGCAAAATTCCACTGTCTTACTAATCCTTTTTCTTCTTGGTACTGTTCTTTCTTATGTTAGCTGATACATGTCAATCAGTGTTTCTGTTAAAAGTGTGCTGAGAACTCTCCGATGCTTTCCACAAAACAGGGAATTCTCAATCTTTTTTGACTACCTGAAAAATCATGGCAAGTGGCTCTGGCCTAATTGATTTTAAAATTCATTTTTTTTCTTGCAGCACAAGATTACTAGAACTTATGATTTCCGTTAGGACAAAATATTTCCTTAAAAGGAAAGAAGTCAAAATCATTGACAAATGCACATGAATGTACATATATATTTACCTCTATAATATCTTACTCTTGTTAATACTTCTGTAATTATGAGAAGCCCATTTTTTGTTTCATACCAGTGTGTCTTCTCTATCTGCATAATATCAGCTATCTCTACTGACTCATGAGATGAAATATTATTAGTATGAAAGCAAACTGGAACATATATATGTATAAAAATAATGTATTTTCTAAAGTTAACATAAAATCACTTGAATTATCTATATCAATCTTCATGCTCAAGATCTTTCCTTGTTAGTTTTTTGTTTTGGAAATTGACAGTACAATTTTTCCAGGCCTCCAGAAAAATCAGGGTGAAACTTTTCAAACATTTGGAGTCACCAGTGAGCTTAACCACCACTTTACACAATTATTTTGATTTACATAAACTTATGATATACTACTCCTCAAAATTAGCTAAGCGAAGACATCTTGCAAAAGTATGCTACTTGTAGAGAAGGATACATGGCCAGTGGAAGGACCAGGAATTAGTCATCATTGCTACTGGAAAAATAAAATAATCTACAAGTGGCTATGTTGCCATTCTTTCGGATATAATTTATCAAATATTTTGGAGAAATGGCAGTGATACAATACTCTGACATCAGGTATACAATCATGTTAAATATTGTCAATTTTATTTTCCAAGTTGAATTTGTTAGACTGTACTGGGTAAAATAAAAAGACAAATAGGGAAAATTATATACTGTTATCAGACAGACTTATCTGATCATTCTTGTCACTTTTTGAAGCAGTCCTGGAGGTCTCTCTTTTTTAGAATTATTAATTACATGGTCGCCATGCTTTCATGGTCCTTTGACTTTGAGGAGAAGCTGTGAATCACACAGTGCCATCCCTGATGAATAAGGCGGATGAGGCACCCCACACTGTTTTCATCAGCCTGATTTTCCACTGGATGGCTGTCAACAGCAGTTTTCACCATATTGTTATCATGCTTCATAAAGACATGAAAGAACACTTCCAAACTGCTTCAGTAATATCAAGAACAATGAGAAAAATGTGTTCAAGTGGTTGAAGATTTTGTGGGAGGTTAGTGACCATGTCTTTTACTATAATTTTTAAAAATTAAACATTCACAGTATATTTTATCAACCCTTGTGCAGTTTTTAATAATAATCACTCTTTGTGTCCTAGGAGTATTTTTGTCGTATGGTTTTATACATCTATTATCTATAAAAATATGAAATGGGAAAGAATATTTGAGAAGAACTAATCTAATTTTATATAAGAAGAAACTGATGATTTTCCCAAGAATACATGCTGGCTCATGGCTGAGGATCATATAGACATGAGCTCTGTTTTCTAACATTTAATCTTGCATTCTTCCCACTTTCATACACACTATGTAGATAAGTATCATTATGTTAAAAAAAATAAAAGTGTTTTGTGCACATAGTGAAAAATATCATACCTAAAAGTGGTTTTCCATCTTAGAAATACATTAAAAATTACCTGTAGAGTAATTAAAACTACTAACACCAAACTGTACCACTGATCAACTGCTTCACAATAGCTGTGGATGAGACATAAAAAGCACTATTTTTCAGAGATTCCTAGGTGATTCCAATAAGCAGCCAAGTTTGAGAACTATAGATGTTCTCCTCTCAACTTTTCATTCCTCTTAAAGTCTAGACCAACCAGTGGCACTGGCATCACCAGGGAGCTTGTTAGAAATATATAATTATGACATCAGCCCACCCCAATTTATTGGCTCAGAACCTCTGAGGATGAGTCCTAGGAAAGTGCAGTTCTTATTCATATTAAATTTTTTAAAAATTTGAAATCTTGGGGGCCGGGGAGTTAGCTCAGTGGTTCTGGCGCCTGTCTTACAAGCGCAAGGACCAGGGTTTGATTCCCCGGTAACCACATACCATAGTGGGTGTGAAGACTCATGCCCAGCAGCAATCAATACCACACACCACAGTGCCGGGCGTGGTGGCTCACGCTTGTAATCCCAGCACTCTGGAGGCAGAGGCAGGAGGATTGCTGTGATGTGAGTTTGAGGCTGAGCTCAGGGCCAGCCTGAACTGCAAAGTGAGACCCTGTCTCAAAAAAAAAAAAAAAAAAAAAAAAAGAATTCCTCAATTATATAATCCTAAATTTGGACTGTTTCATTAAAAAATACATTCTGTGGATAAAAAAATACATCAAAATATTTATAGCAGATATCTTCATCCATGATATATAAGTGCAATGTAATATTTTTTGCTTTTTTAAAAAATTGAAATCTTTATTGGTACTTTACATATACACATCATGATTGCATTCAACAATGAGAATTTATACCAGTATATGACATAATTTAATTCTCACTTTTTCCCATAGCCCTACCCACCCTACCACCCCCACGCCCTATATACATAAGCTTTGTTTCCTTTCTTTTTTGTTATAATCATATTATTTTTCCCCCTTCACCCCATTTCACTTTGAGTATTTTCTATTTCACAGTATATAACATACATTCTAGAACTTATTTACATCTTTATCTTCTCATACCAGAGAAAAGATATGATATTTATACATTTGTGACCTATTTATTTCACTTATGAGGATGTCCTCAAGGTAACATCCATTTAAGTATAAATGATTCAAATTTATCATTTTTTATGGCAGAGTAATACTCCATTATGTAAAAGAACCACAACTTTTTTATCCAGTCTCCAGTTGATGGACATTTGGGTTGTTTCCAAGATTTAGCTATCA
>PVIR01010686.1:0-49436 GCA_004026965.1 Petromus typicus | reverse complement strand
ACTAACCAGAAGAATGTGTCCACGGTCATAAAAATCCATGCCTAACAGTTGAGCAAGATGTTTTCTAAAAAGAGAAGTCATACATACAACAGCGGACCCAAAACGATGTCAGGCTTATAGCTCATGGGCCAGTCAGCAAAGTGCTATTCCTAATCCTTCATTTGAATTTGGCACTGTTTGCAGGCCTAATCAGAAAATACTTTTTCTAATTTTTCATTTATATGTGCATTGTCAGTCAAAAGACACTGTTAATGAGCCTTCGTTTACTTCTTGCAAGAGGCCAGGTAAGTTTTAGACAAGTCAGTTGTTCTATGCTGTATTTACATGAGGGTGATTCCAATCTATGCATAATGACCCCCTTTCCCTTATGCTTGGGGCTGCTGTGAGTCTTCTTCAGTGGCTTCCCCTTGCCCTGTAGAGTGCGCTTTGTTTTCCACTTTCAAAAAATCTATACCCTGATATCTTTTCTTATCCAATTCTTTATTCAGGACAACAATGCCATGGAGTGAAGACCCCAGGACCCTCTCTCCACTAACAGTTTTCCTTTTCTATGTCTATAAAAGGAAGATATTAGGGTGAGGTTACTGTGATGTTGGAAGCATATGAAGCAGATCATGTGGAACCATGTCCTACAGATACAGAGAATGTTTATGAACACCTCCCTACTCATTCCCTCCTTACTGCCCTGTCTTTACTCCTCTTGGCCAGAACAGGCACAGGGAATGTACTGTGTCCCAAATTGTTCCTACTCCTGATGATATGTCTCCCAGGAGAAGCTAGTTAACCTATGACCCTGTTTCCTAATATGATTAATTATAAGAGTTTCTCAAGATCAGCAAACATCACTTAAAATTTAGTTAACATACATGATTCAGCAATTGGTTTGTACTAAGAGCATATAATAAACTCTTTCTCTCACTGTGGTCAGTGTTGGGCTCAGCAGGCTCTGGCTTCCACCTGGTCCCAGCCACCTCTGGTCTTGTGTCTTTTTTATACACTGTCACCCACTTCAGTACCCACACACTTATGGGGCAAGCTCTTGCAATACAAGACTCTTCCACTGCTTGTAAGTCACTTTTCACAATGGGCAATGACTCTGAGAACAAACCTTCCAGAGGTGGACAAGGGATCCAAATGAATGACTCTGACAGATTCAGGTCCTAAGCAGCTGGAGGCCATGGGCCTGGCCTGGTAAGGAGCAGTGACTTGAGTCACTGCAGCCATTTAGCCAGAATGTTCTCTATTAGCCAGAATGTTCTCTATTACTTCAGGGGTCAGGCCGGGACTTGGCTCTATTTAGGAACCATAATAAGTGCTACCGGAGACATTCTTCAGCAGAGCAAACACTTGATGCCAGCAAAACTACTGGGAGCTATATGATGAAGAATTTCAGCCTTTCAGTGCATGCAGAATGGCTCATGGGAACTGTTCAGTTTTATACTCTTTGCCTCTTTTAAAGCACAAACTTTATGGCAATAAACTAAGCTTATTTCTCCAAATAAGGAAGTCACAAAATAAATATCTATTACTTTAATATTACTTTAAAGAAAATAAAAATAATAAGTGAGCAGATCAGCATTGAGTTCAAGGAAAAATTCTCATAAGACATTTTTGCTTCTATGTGCTTTTTTAACATTGGTAGGTCTCAAAATTCCCTAAAACCTCTCATCTCCAAAGAGATAGTTTGTCTTAGTTACTCTTATCTTCCTGACACTTGCCAGGTTAAAGGAGGAAAGGTTTGACTCAGCTCACCATTTGTAGAAGTTGCAGTCTATTCTCAGCTGTGCAGCATGGCAGAAGGGCATCACAGGTGAGAAACCATTCATAGCATGGCAGGCAGAAGGTAAAGAAGCAGCAGCAGCAGCATAAGCAAGCCTATATTTCCCTTTTATCCCAGACAGGATACAAATTTTTTGGGTTTTGCCACCCACACTCAGAGAGGATCTTCTGTGTTCAGGAAATCCATTCAGCCACACCCAGAACTATGCTAATTGCAGTCAGTGAACTACTTTAGTACCACAGCTCTTAATCCCAGTAGCGCACACTGATGATCCAGCCAAAAGCCCCACCTATGAGCACATAAAGTTTTGGAGGGATATCTAAATACAAGTTATAACTAGAATCTCTTCAATAAATCTTTAGTTGCTTGTCTGAGATTTTCATCTTGTGCATGGCTTCCTTGTATTCTCCAAGCTTATGGAAATTTAGGGATATATCTGAAGCCCTAAAGAACAGACCTGAATTCTTCTGGAAGTCCAATAAAAATTGAAGATATTTGATGCCTTGTGATAAGGCCAAGTGGATGAGAATGGGCCTGTTAGCTTGGCTTTATAGAACCTGGCTCTGCATCTGGGGTTAGCTGACATTCACCTTGTGCCGGGGCTGAGTCTGCTGGAGTGAGGCTTCCTAGACTTCAGTGTGTACCACATTACTCGCTCGGATTCAGGTCCTGGTGGGCTGAGGTGTGGGCCAGGAATGATTCTGCATTTCTGCCAGATGATCCTGATGCTGTTGATGTCATGTGCTGCATTCTAATTGCTGAATCCTACACTGATTGTTTTCAAAGTGTGCTCTTTGGGAACTTATCAGAAATGCAAACTCTTAGCATATCCTCCATTCCTCTAGATCTCCCGAATCAAGAATCCCACATGTGTGGCCAAGCGATCTCTAGACTAGCCAACTTTCCAAGTGATTCTAATACACGCTACATTTTAAGAACTATTGTCTATAATTTTATAGGTGTATTATTTCTCTCTTCCCCAAAAATATTTAAATCCTAGTGTTTTTTACTTGTCAATGTAAACTGCCTTGGAGACAGAATGTTTGAAATTTAGTCAAGTTAAGATGATGACATATTAACAAAAAAGTAAGGAAACAAATTTTATATATATGGGGGGGTGGTAGGGTGGGTGGGGCTATGGGAAAAAATGAGAATTAAGTTGTGTCTTATACTGGTACAAATCCCCATTATGGAGTGCAATCATGATGTGTATATTTAATGTACCAATAAAGATAAAAAAAAAAAAAGATGATGACATATTAGTGTGGGTTCAGTGTGATGGAGTCCTTATGAGAAAATGGTCATTTGAAGGTACAGAGACACCTAGGGGAAAGATGGGTGTCACATGATACACAGTTGCTCAACTGCTTCATTGGAAAGATACAACAAAGACATTTGATTTCTCCTTAAGGGTCAAGAAAAGCTTAGATGTAGCATCTAAACTGAGAACTGAAAATTGAGCAAAACTTAAGGGAAACTGCGGAAAGCATTGGTGAACTGCAGGACAGTGTTAAGAAAAAGAAAACAGCGTATGTCAAACCAAGAGACAGTGATGCACCTGTGAAGTTTGCACCCACGAAGAGCTCTATAAGACAGAAATCAATGATCTGATAGTTACCTTTCATTGCTGACACAAAGTATCCAACACTGAAAGTTAAGAGGAAAGATCTATTTGGCTCATAGTTGGTAGAAGCTTAGTTAATAGTTGGATGACCCCACCCCAGGGTGTCATGGCAAAGGAGTATCACAGAGGACAAACAATTCACAGCAGGCAGAAGGTAGCATGGTGCTAAGCAGCAAGTGACCAGTGATCCTGTTTCTACCTCTTTTATCTAGCCTACCCAGCCTTAGAGTGGTGAGCGCTCACATCCAGGGTGGGGACTCCCTTAATTCTACTCGAGAGTATGCCAAGCTAATCAGTGGGCTGATTTAGTAATTCCACATCCTTGATCCCAGCGTAACATACTCCTGATCCAGCCACCTCTGAAAAGCCCCACCTATGACTGTGTGAGGGTCTAGACAACCAGCCACAACAATGGCCATGTGATGACCGGGGAAGAGACTAGAGTGATTCATCTACAAGCCAAAGATTGCCGAAGAAGATTAGGATAAAACAGAATCTGGAGGAGGCTACAGCTCACTTTTGGCTCTGCCAACATATTGGTTTCAGATTCTTAGCCTTCAGAATTATGAGAAAATAAACTTCAATTATTTGAAGCCATGCAGTTTGTGGTACATTACTAAGGCAGCCCTAGGAAAAGATTTTCCTGGTTTGTGACAAATAGCAGGTGTTTGCAGTGCCCAGGACCAAGAGCTTGATGGGTAGCAGGAGGCAGTAGAGAAAGAAGTAGAAGAAAATAAAATAAAAAATAAGCAGTGATAATATTTGATTTGAAGTATCACGGTGTTAGTAATTTTTAAAAATTATTTGTAAGTTGGGCCAGGGATATAGCTCAGTGGTTCCAGTGCCTGTCTTGTAAGCGCAAGGGCCCAGGTTTGATCCCTGGTAACCACATAACAATACTGGGCGTGGAGACTCACCCCAGCAGCAATCAGTACCACATACCACAGTGCCAGGAATGGTGGCTCACGCCTATAATCCCAGCACTCGGCAGGCAGAGGCAGGAGGATTGCTGTGATGTGAGTTGAAGGCTGAGCTCAGGGCCAGCCTGAACTAGAAAGGGAGACCCCGTCTCAAAAAAAAAAAAAAAATTATTTGGAAGTTAATTAAACAAGAATTTATTTAATGTTTACTAAAGAGGCAAGAATCAGTTTTAGGTCTTAGAAAATCATAGTGACCAAATCAAGGTCTGTTTCTTCATCACACATCTAGTTGATGGAGGAAAAAGATGAAATAGACACTTATCATTCAAGGGTAAAAGGTTTACGGGGGTGAGGGGTGTGTGAGTACCACAGGCACTCATGTACTATAGTGCAGACTATATACTGTACCACATACAGTGTCTAATGGTCTCCCTCAGGTCTCGTGGTACACAGTTGCTCAACTGCTTCATTGGAAAGATACAAGAAAGACATTTGATTTATCCTTAAGGGTCAAGAAAAGCTTAGATGTAGCATCTAAACCGAGAACTAAAAAATGATCAAAACTTAAGGGAAACTGCGGAAAGCATAGGCGAACTGCAGGACAGTGTTTAAAAAAAGAAAACAGCGTACGTCAAACCAAGAGACAGTAGATGCACCTGTGAAGTTTGCACTCATGAAGAGCTCTATAAGACAGAAATCAATGATCTGATAGGATATTAGTCATACTTTTTGATTAGAACCTAGCTTCCCCCAAATAAGCTCCATTTTGTAACAAGACTCTTTCATTTGTCCCTTAAATACCCTCAAAGATAATTAAAGTCTGTTGGTCTAGTCATAAAACTGGCTGATATAATTTGCTTGTAATGAAAAATAACTTGTGATAGTTTAAGGACAGAATAGAATACATATTGATGCTGTTTGTTTGTTTGTTTGTTTTTTAGTTTTTTGAGACAGGGTCTGGCTTTGTATTTCAGGCTGGTCCTGAACTCAGCCTCAAACTCACAGCAATCTTCCTGCCTCTGCCTCTCAAGTGCTGGGATTACAGGTGTAAGCCACCATGCCTAGCATTGTGGTATGTGGTACTGATTGCGGGTGGGCATGAGTCATCATGCCCAGCACTGTTGAATGTGGTTACCAGGGATTGAAAGTGGGACCTTGTGCTTGCAAGGCAGGTGCTGGAACCACTGAGCTAAATCTCTAGTTCTTGATGCTGTTTTTAACTTATGAGTGTGCAACTGGTCAAATGACTCTTACTTATGTTTTTTTAGCCAGGGTTTCTCATCTTTTTCATGACATTGAAGGTCAGTTACTAGAATGGCCATGTCAAAGCTAACTTGTATTTTTAGTGACTCTGTTGTAAGTGTGAGACTCTGCAAAGGCCTCTCATATACAAAGACAGAACCTGTTCAAAATCTCCCTTTGGGTGCAGAAAATCAGTTTTCTCTTTGTCTTTCAGTGCAATTTTCTGATCAAGAAGTGAAAGCCAAGGGGCAAGCTAAGGGCTAGGTGTTTGACAATAGTTTGAAAGAGGCAGATATGGTTCAGAAGAGGCTGTACAGTGAGCACATACACACAAAAAAATTGGCCCAGCTATTGTTGGTGGCACAAGCTCCCTAGAGAGCTTGTTGAAGGCTTCTCTAGCAACACATAAGAGAGTTTAAGAGAGATCAGCCACACAAAACACTGAAGCTGCAAACTTGGAGAAAGGTGAAGGTGAAGAAAGGAAATTCCAGAAGGACAGAACAGATCTGAAGAGCAAAGAAGTAGCTCAGAGTCCCACGCTTCATCTTGGTCTTGAGAAGTACACTAGGGCAGCGTATTTATTTCTAAGCTTTGGATTTCTTTAGGTCAAACTGGTGAAATTTGCTCCTAAAATCAAAAATTCCAGACTGAAGAAATCTAATGGTCACAGTGTATAAGAGCTTCCCTGCCCTCAGCCCACCAGCACCAGGGCACAGGGGAGCAAACTGTTCTCTGCCTTCTGAGCACAGTTCTCACTGCTGGCTTTCCGTCTGGATTGAGTGAAAACTGATCTTTCTTAGCTTTCTTCCAGCAGAGCTCTGCTTTGTATGGAGAGCTCTATCACAACTTTTCAGAGTGATGTTTGGAAATCTATTTTTTCTTTCCGTTTCTGTCTCTTCTCTGCCTATCTGATAGGATTTCTGGCAAGATCACATAAAATTAGTACACAAAAACACCTTGAACAAGTCAGGTGGACCCAGAATGGAGAAATCTGTGGTCATTATGAGTGTGTTGAATAGTATCATGTTTAGCTCTTGCTGATACTTTTTAGCTCTCTCTTATACTTTATGTGATCCAGTGACAGAGTTCTATGCTTTGAACTCAGAAAGCCCATTTTATTCAGAACCCAGAAGACTCTGAGTGAAGAGAAAGCAAAGGCAAATTAAGAAATTGAAATCTGTTACACTACAGCCCAAAGCATAATACTAATAAATAATATACATTTAAGTTTTATGAAATAATTAGATCTTAAACACACATTCCATGAATAATCATCCCCCTGGTGCATCCAAAAGCTCTTCAAAATCAGTGTAAAAAAACCTGAAATCGGTCACCAGAGCCACTTCAACTAGTTCCTTGAGTCCAGGAGAAGAAAAGATTCTTCCTCCACTTCCTTAGGTTTGGTGGCTAGGGCCCTGAAAACTGAAAATAAAAGATTAACAAGAGAAAAAGGTTTATTTCATGTGCATAAGGAGTATAACAGAAATAAAATGAAAACTTCAAAGAGTTAGACTTGAAGACTTCTATACCATTTGAACAACAACAAAAAATTGTGGACAAGTAAAAAAAGGAAATGGGTTAGAGTTACTAGAGGCAGTAATCATGAGTAAATATGTGAAGGTAACTAATGAAAGGTAAGGATTCATTTCTTTTTCTCTTGCAAATTCTGCATAGACTTTACTGATTAAGAGCGTAAGCTTCCTGGCTTTTCTTGGATACAGAAAGGAAAATGTCTTTACCAGAGAAGATATATGCCCTACTTTTAGGCAAACAGCAAATGGATGCAGAGCTTTTGTGTGTGTGTGTGTGTGTGTGTGTGTGTGTGTGTGTGTGCATGTCTGTTCTTTCTCTACTGCCTTCATATCAAAATAATTCTGTCTCGAAGTGGCCTATTCTGAGCCCCCTTACTTGCATCAATGTGCCAACAGCATCTTCTGAACTATTTATACAACTGTCATCTCTTTCTAATTGCCCTTTAGATGAGACTAGAAATCATAAGAAAATTCCACCAATTCAATTAAGGATTACTTTGCTTACTTTCTAGCCAAAAGTCAGGACCCATCATTATGTGTCAAGTTTCTTTCCATGTGTAAAGGATTATGTTAGGGCCCAAGATATTTTAATGGGCACAGATTTGTCAGTCTGAAAGTATGTGATGGCTAGCTACGTATTGACTCCCATCATTCAATATTTGTTAGATGCCTTCTAATTCTACATCCGGTTGAATGAGTTAGAAAGAGAAGCTAAGAGAAGCATAGTCCCGACCCAGGGAGTTTTACTTGTTGGTATCTAAACCATAAGTGCTCAGAAGGGCTGCAGGTCCTGTGATAGAGTCTCAAAAGAATGGGTCCTCAGTTGCTTATTACAATCCTCTGACAATACAGGATTGCAATAGAACCCTTATTTCCCTGCTTTGCACAAGTTATCTAAGACTTAGTCACTGCCCTCCTGTCAGGAATGATACTCCTGCTAGGAGTAACCAGGTTTCTCCATTTCTTGGCTGAGCATGAGAACCTGGATTGCAATGGAAATGGCTTTCAAAGGAAGCAGCTAGCTTCTCAGTTGAAAGTTATTTTCTGTTTCTTCATACTACGTTCTGAACCTTCCCATTTTTCCAGTACTGAAGATTGAATCAAGCATCTTCACTTGAGCTATCTCCTCGATGCTTTTTATTTTTCTATTTTGAGACAGGGTCTCACTAACTTGCTAACTTTCCCAGACTGGGCTCCAACTTGCAATCCTCCTGACTTAATGAATTCCACTTTTATAGAATTTGTTCACTACTCTTGTGTGCTTGCTTTTCCAAATAGACTGTGTGTTTAGAGCAGGGATTATATTCTTCTTGATGTTTTTCTTCCCTAATTTCAACAAACATATATTGGGTGTTAGTACCAAGTTATATGCAAGCTGAAGACAGGATCGAATAAGACAAACATCATTTCTACCCTTGTGAAGTTACTGTTACAGCAAGGAAGACAGTAAGTGGACAAATAATCAATTGTGTGATCATACCTTTGAAAAGGAAAGCACAGAGTGTTGTTACAGAGTAAAATAGGGAATATGATACTTGATGTTGGTTGTCAACTTGACTAATACTTACTAACTTGACAAAGCACACTTTTGGATGTGTCTGTGAGGGCATTTCTATGTGAATCAACAGCTAAAATAGGAACGGCACAGCCTAAATGTCAGTGGCACTGTTTAATAGGCTGGGGACTCAGATGGGACAAAAAGAAAAAAGGGGATGTCAAACCCAGATGCACACACTCTAATCCTCAGGAGAGGGCAGATATTTTGCCACTGCCATCTCCCACAAAGATGAGGCTCAGATTCTCCTTCTTTGAATGCAGACTTGTTCTAGCAACTCTGTGGGAAGTCATTCAGACTCTCAGCCATACATTGGGACTATATTCTTGGTCTTTTTCTGAGGCTTCCAACTTCTGGGATTAAAGAGCTGATTTCCCAAGCTCTCTGGCCTACAAATAGCCATTGTAGAAATATTCAGCTTCTGATCATATATTCCATTCTATATATATTCTATATCTATATAGATATAGATATAGATATATATACATATATATCTATATCTATATAGATATATTCTATATCTATAATACATTCTCCTCTTATTATTTATACATTCAATTAGATGTATTCTTCTCAAGAATCCCTGCTAGTATAAATTTTGGTGTCACAAACGATTTTAGAGAAAATGAATTTTAAGGATGAGGCCCCTTGGTTGGTTCTATGGTTTCTGGAGTTGCCCCTTGTGATGGTTTGGATCTGAAATTCCCACAAAGTCTGATATGTTTGGGAGGTTATCAGATCATGAGGGTGAGATACTAATCACAGGATTCATCTAGTAATGAGTGTAGATGAATACACTGCTAGAAAATGGGACCTATTTGGAGGTCAGTTACTGAGGGCATAATATAGAAGGATGTATTCTTGTGATGCCAGCACTGGAAGGACTGAGCTAACTCCCTGGTCAGGAAGGGTGTATTCTTGTCCCCAGCCCTCCCTTCTTTCTCTGCTCACTTCCTGCCATAGCATGAAAAGCTTTTTTTTTCCAGGTCCTTCCACCAGGCCATTTCTGCCTGGAGCCAGCCAACCACACACTGAACCCAATGAAACCATGAGTCGAAACAAATCCATCGCCCCTCCTTTAAGTTGCAGCTGTTGTGATTTGTCTCTGTGACAGGAACGCTGACTAATGCAGTTCTCTGATTTGATTTAATGTAAACTTGCTAAGCAATTTCTTTTTGATAGTGTAGA
Organism: Petromus typicus; assembly: GCA_004026965.1. Classification (NCBI taxonomy): domain Eukaryota; kingdom Metazoa; phylum Chordata; class Mammalia; order Rodentia; family Petromuridae; genus Petromus; species Petromus typicus. The sequence continues at coordinate 39,595 of PVIR01010686.1, read as the reverse complement.
AGGTACTGATAGTCTCATATAAATGGTTTAAAGGGACAGGATAAGTAAATGCATTTTATACTCATAAGTCACCACTTATAAGAGGTAAGGAATTTGATATTCTCAAACATTTTTGGAAAACTAAGGAATATAATGACATTGGCTGGTTTTCTTCTAGCTCTTCTGGAAAAAGTCATAAAGGCAAAGAATGAGCTTAGGGATTCAAATTCCCAGCTGCAGATGTGCACAAATAAAGCCTTAAAGTCTTGTAAGTGTGCCCTGAAGGACAGTCTTCTCTCTTATAGCCATGGGGCTGGTTTCCAAAACAAACAAATAAACACAAGCCTTAATCATGTGATTGACTGAGTTAAAATGCAAGTCTCACTTTCAGCCTCAAAGTGTTCCGTCAGTTGAAGTGAAGGCATTGACTGGAAAAGAATAGAATCCTGTGAATCTGGATAGAGATGGTTTCAAGATCATCATGAGCTTAGATGTGACAAGGGTTTAAATTCCAATGTGTGCATTTTGTCAGAAGCTGCTGCAGCAGCATCCCCACCCTCACTCCTGTGGTACCGGCTTCTCCACCTCAGCCTAAGAGAACTGTCCTGCAACACTCGAGGGAACAGCAGTGTCCTCTCCTGGGGCCGTTTCCAAGAAATATAAGGCTGATTCTCCCCAAGACTTGCCACACCACCCCTTCTTTTGCCTTTAGACCTATGCTGCAGCCAGTCTGATTTTCAGTAGGCTCCTGGGGGTGGGATATCCAGTGTGACCCAGGATGAGGTGCACTGCATTCCAGAAGAACTGCTTGAGTTTTCTAACTAATACAAACAAAATTTGGAGAATATATATGCGAATGGATTATAATAACGTGAGATCAGGGTGAAAGAAACTTAAAGTTGGATCAGCTCAATTTCTTGACATGAACCTATTAAGCAGAGATTTTGCATTTTATATTACAAGTCAGGAAGATTAAAAGGTGTTAATAATATAGTGGGTTGATGAAAATATGGATCAAAACAGATGGCCTGCTGTGAATGAGCTAGAGATGCCTAATATCCCTTGGTTTTTCTATTGATGCATGGCTGAAAAGACTTAGAGAGACTGGCATGCTAGAGTGAACTTGCCACATGACACATATTTCCCCGTGTTGGGACAGTTCACAAGATGCACCTTTCACAACAAGATTTGTACAGGGAAACACCAGCTTTTTTGAAGAGCTCTATGGTCATGCTCCTGTGGATGCCAGACCTTTACTGAAACTAAAAGGCTGTTAGTGGTAAGTGAGGCTCAGCACAAGAGAGACTCTGCAATGAGTCCAGAATGCTGTGAAGATTACTCTGTCCTGTGGGTCATATGATATGGTAAATCCAACGGTACTTGAGGTGTCTGAGGCAGATAGATATGCCATCTGTGCCTTTGGCACACCACCACAGGTGAAATGCAGTGGAAGCCCTTAGGATCTGGGCATAAGGCCCTGACGCCATTTATGAACAACAGATTATCCTTTGAGAAACAGCTCTGGGCCCATTGCTGAATCATGACCAAACTGAATGCTTGACCATGAACTACCAAGTAAGTTACTGTGAACTTGTCAAGTTACTTGACCTGAGCTTCCCATCATGAACTGGCTGTTATCAATCGATAAAGGTAGAAGTGCACAGTGATATGAGATCACTTCTATCTTAGGGGGAAGCAGCATTTTGTTGTTATTTATTTGGGTTTGCAGACATTTATTTGGGTTGTGGATCTGTCTCTCTGTATGTATTACTTCCGCCAGTGCTACTTGAATCTCTCTAGGGGGCTTCGCAGCATGCAGCCTCACAATGGATCTGCATCACTGGTCTAGCTCTAAGGCAGCTATTGGTTTCCTGAGTTCTCCAGCCTACACAAGGACATTGTGAGTCTGCTCAGTGTTTGATCATGTAAAGTAATCTAAGCAATCCTTCCTCATATTTTTACATTCTATTGGTTCTATTTCTGTGGATAACCTTGACTAATACAGTGACCTAGTTTGGGGATTCTTTGGTGGTGTCTTGAGAGGATGTCTAAGCTGGAAGATGTTTGTCCTCAACTCTTGCTGGGATAGTTTTATGCTTAAGGCATGAGACTCCCATAGCAATCCTCCAGTCAAAAATCTTACACAAAGCCCCTTTCCATAAACCCATTGGAGTAGAGATCAAAAGCCCAATATCTACCCTTCCATCCTCATTTTCTTCCCCTTCCTCTTCATAATGAAAATCAAAATTTATCCCAATATTCATCCAGGTAATGACTATATTTCTTGCCTCCCTTGCAGCTAGAAAAACTATGACTAAATTCCTGTTACTGGAATATGAGTGTAAATGATATAGTCAGCATCAAGGCTGTATATTTTATAAAAAGAAAGGTCTTGTACTCCATTCTCTGTTTCTTACCACCAACTGCAACAACCACCTTATACCAAAGACAGAAGCTGCCACTAAGGGTGGTAGAGCTGTCCCAGTCCTCATATCTTGGGATGACCTTAGGGAACCCCTTTCTCTGCTCCGGACTCCTAGCCTGCCTATAGAACCTTCCAAGAAAGAGAATTAAACTTCTGTCTTATCTGAACCACTGTATTTTATTTTCTTTGCTATGGTGGTTAAGCCTATATCATAATTCACATATTCAAAATCTTGTTTTTGGCATGCTTTTAACCAAGAGCAAAAGGCATTTATCTAATTTGTCATAATCTGTGCATAGTTTCAGCATGAAGGTCTCTTCAGTGATTTTCCAGTTTAAATATTTTCATAATTCCCATTTGGTTGTCATTTCTTTTAAATATTTCTCCCCATCTTCCTTGCTCAATTCTGTCCTCTTTCATTGTTCAAATCTCTAAATATTTTGAAAAGAATCAGAATCATAGAATTATGTGATTTTTTTTTTGGCCAAGACACAATGCCTTGGGGAGAGTGGGCAAAGATAGGGAAGGGGAGTGGGTGAGATTTTGACATGAAGATTATAACCTTAATTACCTGCAACTCAGCCAATCACAGCCTCTCTTAATGTGAATGTTTTCACACTTTGAGAAATAGGAAAAATCATGGCTGAATAAACTGTTATCAGATATTTTTAAAAATCACCTAGGTCTGTCCCAGAGTATCAGCCCCCATTCTTCTATGATGTGGTGAGAATTCTTTTTTTTTAGAGAGGGTTTCACTTTGTAGTTCAGGCTGGCCCTGAGCTCAGCCTCAAATTCACATCACAGCAATCCTCCTGCATCTGCCTCCCGAGTGCTGGATTACAGGCATGAGCCCCAACGCCTGGCACTGTGGTATGTGGTACTGATTGCTGCTGTCCGTGAGTCTCCATGCCCAGTATTGTATGTGGTTACCAGGGGATCGAATCTGGGCTATTGTGCTTGCAAGACAGGCGCTGGAACCACTGAGCCAAATCCCTGGCCCCTTTGATGTAGTGAGAATTTGCTATAATGGTTCTGAGACCATGTTCTCAGTATGGAAAAAGTCCTTGCTCTGTCACAACAGATACTAATACTAAAGAAGGAGGATGTACCTTAATGCCCTTTAGTGAAATAGTACACTAAAGAAATCACGTACAGGTAGAGTAAAGCTCAGTGGTAGAACACTTATATAGCATGTGCAAGGTAAAAAAGAAAAGTAAAAAAAAAAAAAAAACAATAACAACAACAAGTGCACAAAGCTACATGTGTAAATATTTTCATGGTGGTATAAAAAATGCAACAGCCTTAACCCTTATTAATATGAGGATGATTCAATACAAATGGCTTCACTGTAGGCAGAAAAATAAGCACTTCAAAGGAGATAGTCATATATGAATAGACCTCAAAAGCTGTTTGATATATTGGTAGCAAACTGATTCTATTTTTGATAAAGAAGCAAGGGCTTTCCATCTTTTTGCATTCTCTTATGTGGGAGAAGTCACTTAAAGTAGGAAGACCCTCCATGTACATGAGTTAGAAGAATTATTGTTTTTCTTCCCCTCATTGAGTTTATTGATACATTTTAGGTATACATTAGCGATAACACTCATTACAGAATCTGTCACTGTACATACTGTATTTTCATTCTCACTTTTCCCACTCCTCTGCCCTTCCTTCAAACCCCTAACCCTCTATATACATAATCTTTGTTTCTATTTTTTTTTTACTAACAAGAATTGATGTTTTAAAATGTCCATACAACTTAGAGTAAACTACAGATTCAATGCATTCCTTATCAAAATACTTATAAATTGTACATAGGGCAAGAAAAAAATTCTAAAAATCATATGGAAGCACAACCCCAAAGAGTCAAAGTAATCTTGAGCAAAATACCTGAACTCGAGACATACTTTGTCCACTGTAACCAAAACAGCATAAGATTAGCATGAAAACAGATGATAAAATAATAGAAAAAAACATATATGCAGACATCTGATTTTCAACAAAGTTGTGAAAAACACACTCTTGACAAAGGACAATCTCTTCCACAGTGTTGAGAAAACCTGACATCCACATGCAGTAAATTAAAACTTGATTCTTATAACTCAGGCTGTTAAAAAAATCAACTCAAGGTGGATTAAAGTTCTTGATGGAGGAATTGAAACTCTAAAACTACTGGAGGAAAACACAAGAGAAATATTTCAAAATATTGGTACAGTCAGTTATTGTTTTCTGTATTAGACTACAAACACATAGAAAACAAAAACAAAGTGAGTGAATGGGTTTATCTCAAACTAAAAACTTCTGCACAGGAAGGGAGACAACCAATAGAATGAAGAGACGACAGGACCTTAAGACTAGGAGAGAATATTTGCCAGGTGTTCATCTGATGGAAGCTTAATATCCAGAATATTTAAAGCACTCAAAAGCTCAACAACATATATCCCAATGTTTTTAAATGGTCAAGTCATCTGTATGGCACTTCTCAAAAAAAGAAACACAAGTGCCTTGTAAGTACATGAGAAATGCTCGACATAATTAACCATTGAGAGAAATGCAAATAATGCAAATAAAAACTTATAAGAGATCATCTTACCTGAGTTAGAATGGCTATGATCAAAGTAAGTGAGTAAATAAACACCGGTGAGAATGCAGAGAAAAAAACAATTCTTAAGGCTTTGTTGGTGGGAATGTAAGTTAATACTACTGCCTCGGAGAACAGTAAGGAGGTTCCTCAAAAATCTTAAACAGTGCTACTGCATGATTCAGCCATTCCACTATAGGATACATAGTCAAAGGAAATGAAATCAGAATATGGAAGAGATAGGTATTTGCCCATAGTTATTGTGGAACTGTTCACAAGACCAAGACGTAGAATCAGCCTCTGGGCCTATCAGTAGTATCACAGATAAAGGAAATGTATCAAATATACAACATGGAGTGCTAGCCAACCCCAAAGAAGAAGGAAATTCTGTCATTTCAGCACAATGGATGGAACTGGAGTACATCCTGTGATGCAAAATAAGCCAGATACAGAAAGACAAGTATTCTTTACTTTCTTTCAGGTGTGGAAAAAAAGAGACAGAAACAGAGAGAGACAGAGTTTACCAGTCTTTGGGAACAGTACCAAGAGAAGAACTGCAAGGCTGAAAGAAAGGTCTATGCATATATATACACATATATATGTATGTGTATACATATATGTATATGTGCTTATCATGTATATATGCATATACATATACAGATGTGTGTATGTGTATACATATATGTATATGTATACATAGATATATTTATACTTATCATATATGTATATACATATGTGTGTATATGCATATATACATATATATGATAAGTACATGCTGTATATAACCATGAAAACAATCACAATGAGTCCTATTAATATGTATAATTAATATATATATAAATTTTTAAAAACAAAAAATCTATTAATGAAAATGAAGAAATCTGCATAAACTTTATAGGTTAGTTGACAGTAGTGAACCAAATCTAATGTTTTAATTTTGCTTATTATATCATGGTTATGTAAGATTTTTAGCATTAAGAGTTATTGAGTGAAAGATACACAAAACTGTGTGTTGTCATTCTTGTAAGTTTAGCATTTTTTGTAATGGCAGAAATGCATGGTGAGACAGAAATCATGTTTATCTTGCTCATTACCCTGCCATACTAGGAACAGAGGAGGTAAACAAGAGTAGTAATAAGAATAGCTAAGAGGTATACAGTGCCCACCATGGACCAGGTACTATCTTCTGCATTTTATATGCTAATCTAATTTTATAATGTACTCTAAGTGGTATTACTGTCTCCACTTTACAGATGAGGACACAGAAGCACAGAGAGGGCAAGCCCTCTGCCCAAGGCCACCAGGTGAGAGCTGGAATTGAATCCAAACAGCTCAGCTCCAGTGCCTGCACTTAGCCACTCCACTGTATTGCCTTAATTGACAGAATGCAGAAACGAAGGGATGGATTGTGTGAAAAGGAAAAGAGAGGTCTCTTGCCACATCCCTAGTAAGCAGAAGAATCAATAAGCCAGTAAAGCTCATTCCCAGGGCATTCTGCTTCATCAAGGTTTTACTATTTATCTTTCATTGCAAAGTAAAGGGCTATTTATATTCAAAACCTTTGGAAAGCTGAAGAGACACTGACATTAGCAGTTGTTGGTAAGAAAAGTGAGTGTTTTAAAGCAAGTGAAGGAATTAATTGCCAGTAAATTAAAAGGTGTCACTTGCCACTTCTGTACCTCTTCAGGCTTCTGCTCCCCACCCTGAACAATAACAAGGACATGGTAAGCTCAACCATGACCAGTGGCTTTTCCTGTTTCAATTTCCTGGTTTTGCTGCTTCTGAAATAATCTTCTTATGCTTACATCTGTAGACTTGGAAATACAGGAGATAGTTCTGTAATCTACAAACATGTCTATTCCTTAAAAGATGAATAAGTCTTCCACTGGGGACAAGGCTAAAGAATAGATCATGTTCATGGAGTGGAAAAGCTACATTTTATTGTTTGCATCTCTGTCTTCAGCAGCTGGAGGTGTGCTTGATAGACAGACGCTTTGCACAGGACAGGCTATTCTGTCAGGTTAGTAGATAAAATAATTGGGGGGCGGTGCTGGAGAGTGAACCCAGAGCTTGGTGCATGTTAAACATACACTCTACTACTGAGCTAATTCCCGATCTTTAGAAATATTGATAGTGTGAGGTTCTGGAAAATAAATATTTCTCAGTTAGTATTTTCTAAATAAAAATATCATTCATTCAGAAAATAGATTCTACATACTTACTATATGCAAAGAACTTCCTATGTGCAAAATACAAATGAGTACAAATAGTCTCAGATTTTATGATACAGTAGAGTCTGAGAGATGTTCAGAAATATATACCAATGCCGTGACTTTAGAACAAGAGGATTTTGTAAATTTAAAATTAATCCAAAGCAATGCTTCTCTCCTCCTTTATCTTAAATCTTAAAGTAAAACTCAGGAATAATTTTGTGGGTATGTAAAACTTGCATAGGTGCTTAAATAGCATTTATGTGGTACATGCAGAACAGGGTCACTTTCTTAGTGTAACTGAATGTGATTTCCTGACACAGAGTGAGTTGGTTTGTCAATGCACAGCTGAGGGTAGATCTGTAGATAAGCACCAGTTCATGAAAAGAGAGAAGAAAATTTTAGAGAAAAAAATATTAACTTGTTGGACCGAGCAGATGACATATATGAGGGAATGGGAGAAAATAGCCGTGTTTAGCAGCTGGCTGGCTGCTCCTTGATATTTTTAACAGAAAGAGGATATACACTAAGAACCGAAACTCAGCCCTGTGATAAAGTTAGATAATCGGGCAACATTTAGAGCATTCACACTTGTGTCATGCTGTTCTCACTTTGTTTCTAATTAGAAATATTAATACCTCATTGTTTCTTTTCCATGAAATTTTGAGGCTTTGAGAAGACAGGCTAGAACAGAGGGAAGGAGAGCAGACATTGGTGGTAGACTAGCAGTGTTCAAAATTCGGCCATGTTAGCATGGACAACTGTACTACTGTATGGCCGGTAAAATAGTCAAAGGGAAGTATTAAGGTTAAATGAGATAATATGGCTACAGTACATGGGACATAATAAGGATTCAACAGATCTTAACCATGGCAGCTATGCTATGACAAGAAGATGCAATGTACGCAGTGCCTTATAAAATCTTTTCACATGCACGTTCTGGGCTGTGCTATGCTATACTTAAAAGTCAAACTTGTAGGATCATATAAACCTGGTCTCAAATCCTGGCTCCCTTCTCATTTTCTTGCAAATATGGGCAAGTTGGTTCATCTTGAAGCTTAAGTATCTCTATATGTCAATCAAGATAATAGTACATAAGATGGGTAAAGCAATTGTAAAATTAAAGTAAATAATATAGGTAAGTTGTATAGGATACACTAAGTACTCAATAAATGCTATCATTTACTGCACTGATCACCCCACGTAACCTCCTATGAGCTCTTTTAAAGAAACAAAGACTCCGCTGGAATCATTCTCAGCAGGACTGAGGTCAGACTCTGGTTCACATGAAGCTCCTGGCTGAGAAAATTGTGCACACATAAAGCTCCCAGGAGACATATTCTGTACCCAGGTCAGAGTGATGTTACCTCAAAGCCTCGTGCACTCATAAGTGGGGCATTCTTCAGGTGGCTGGATCTAGGGTCCATGATACCAAGATTAAGGGGATGTGGTTTCTATGTATGTATAGCATAGTCCTGGGTATGGATAATGAGACTCTCACCCTGGGTGTAGGTGGGGCCAATCAATAACCTTGTAGCCTGGAATAGAGAGAGGAAGAAGGAAGGCCAGCATCCTGTTGCTGCTGCTACCTGTCTGCCTTGCCATGGATGGTTTCTTGTCTTCCATACCCCTAGAGCATGTCACTCTGCCTTGGACCCAAGCACTATGGACTGAAACCTTTACAAACTATGAGCTAAAATAAATCTTTCCTCTTCTAACTTTGAAAGTCAGATATTTTGTCCCAGAAATAAGAAAAGTAAGACATGATTCGTTGACTCCCATCTCTAGAACAATGATATCCACAACTTGTGACCACTTAATGTGGTTTATTGAGCCAGCCTCCTCCCTTGGCCCTCTCTCCCTACCATCTCCAGCAGACCTCACTATGTCAGCAAGTATCGAATTCCAGTATATATTATGCCAGACACATTTGCCCTTAAGTGCTCTTCTCCTATTTGTCCACCTCACAAACTTTTCAGTTATTCAAAGATCTCATACAAATATTCCCATTTTTGGCAGCTTTATTTGGGTCTCTCATGAAATGAATTGTTCCTTCACCTGTGTTGCTATAGCTCTTTTCATCTCTGTTTTGGTGATTGATGAGTCTTTCCCATGAGATGATAAACTTCTGAAGAGCAGAAAATGTTTCTTATTCATCTTTATATCCCTGGAAGCCAGAATAGTTCACAAAATGTAGCAGGTGCTAAATTAATGTATCTAGCTGATTGATTTAAAATGGAAGATATTGAAGTAGATCAATGGCTTTTCAAGCCTTTTCAAATACTTTCTTGTGCAACTCTCTTTAAAAGCAAAATGTTACCAGCAATCTCAATATATATTCACATAAAAGTGGAAATGATCTGGCTGAAGAGCAAATTAATGTGTTCAATCTCCAGCAATTTTATCATTCCAGTTCTCAACAGTTTTCTTTCTGTCTGCATCATTTACATAAGAGATTTGCTATTTTGCTACCTTTCTCTCTTTTCTCATCTCCACTATCTGATAAGGACTTCATTTACCTTTTTCTAGATAAAAGTGTCTGTCTACATCAGAATTACAACATAGCCCCTCTCCCAAAAAATATCTTCCCTGTTTCCGGTTTGCTTATTCATAGTTTTCCTGTCTCATATGACGTTTTTGTAAATGAAAAAGGAATTTATGGACAGAGAGATCTCTAACTATAGGAGAAGACAGTCTCAGATGTCTATTTGCTCGGTTTTTAGTTATTTTCCTGAGGTGTTAGATGCAGGACTGAGTACGTCTTCAAAGCACAAGGAGCCTCGGAGTGGAGCTACAGTGGTTGGGTCTTCTCCCCTTTAGTCTTTCCACCTAAAGACTTTAATTTAAATGTCGTGAGTCCATAATCTTTTCTTTTCAGATTATCACTTCATAGAATTGTTCCTGACATTTTTTCCAGTCTTTCGTTATCCAAAGAAATGCCATATATTAGTTCTTGTTGCAGTTCTGTAAACAAAGCTGGTGCGATACAGAGCTCCATGGGCTGCGTTTAGAGTCCACAGGCAGCATTAGGAATTTGGAGCATACAGAGTTTATGACAAACATAAAACTGAAGTGATTTCATTGCTTTTGTAGGCAAGATGAGGGCACTGGACCAGATGATCTCCAAGGGCTCTTCCAACCCTGAAAGTTTATGGATGCTGAGCAGATGAGGATAATTTCAGGTGAGTTGTGAGAGAAGTAAATTATCATTTGCACAAATAAATAGAACAGCAGGGCAACAAATCTCAAAGAAAAATTTTAAAATGATCCTCATGCTTTATCATATGTTAGCTTCACTCTTATTTTTCTTACTACAGTACACCACAGTGTGAAGTTTCAAGTGTAATTCAGTAAATGCTAGATGTCTTTGTGATCCCTGATGTAACTTTAGGACTGAGACCACAGAAGCAGCGCCCATTTGCATGAGGGCCACAGGCTTAGTGAGCCTGAGCTAGCTTCTCAATCTGTCCAGAAAGATGTTTTTGAAGTTCAAGTAGTTGGAAGAAATACAAACTGTGTTTGCTCCAACTATCAAGGTTACACAACTACATGACCAGGCTACATTCCAGGGGCTTGTTTCATAGCGATATATGTATATGTAAATATGCCCTAATTGGAAGGGGATCACTAAAATTTTATGCTGTATCTTCAGCCTCTTTTATAGCATCATTTTCTATGGAAAAAAATGGAATCTTCATCCTCAGCGATGATTCTTTGGATCTGTCTCCCCGAGACAAGCAACACAGACAGCTCTGCCATGATGCCAAAGTCCATGGACAGGAATGAACACAGGTGGTGTGGTTCATCTGCCTAAGACAGACAATATTTTTCTAAACCAGAGAACAAAGGAAAAGTACCTTCAATAGTGAGAGTCAATTCTCCCTATTTCTATTTAAAGTATGCTGCAAATTAAATATTAGCACAAAGCTGCTTATCTTCACATTCATTTAGAAAGCTGTTTTTTTTTTTTTTAAACCATGATTGAGTATTCAGAGGTTTTTTCTTTGTTATGACTAGGAAATGGTTTTATCACCCTTGATTATGATAGATTTGTTTTTGAAATTCATTATATCTAAATTGATCATTATCACAAATGAGTATCAGGGCTTGGCTGTCAGTATTTTTCTTTCAGCAGAAAAGAATGAAGTAAATTTGAATTAATACCTTGTGAGTTCCTTCTTTAACTGCTGGAAGAGAAAAAATCAGAATAATAAAGTATATTTTGAACTGAACATGAACTTAATCATTCATTCAGTAAACATTTATTGAGTATCAAGCATTGGGCTAAGTGCTTTGAAGTGTGCAATGATGAATAAATCACAATTCCTGCACTCACAGAACTTATGAATGTGAGCAAATGAGACAGATAAGTAAATAAGTCCTGCAGGCAAATGAATAAATGCCTTACAAGATGATAGTTCTTTGTGCTTCAAAGGGCAGGTGGGGCACAGTCAACAGAATCAAGGTGAGTTTCCAGAGCAAGTGGCATTGTACTTGCAGACTGATACTTAGTAGAGAGGTGGGATCTAAAAAGGGATGAAAGTGTACCCCAGAGGGGAGAAAATGGAAAATCACTGATGGCTTTAGAAAGGAGAAATGACACAAGTTGGCCGTGTGGTTTCAGAAAGCAGATGGAGACACTCCTTGTCTACCGCAGTATTTCAATGAAGTCTTCATCTCTGCACCGGGAAGAGACTGCAAGTGCTGGGCAAAATAAAATATTGTCCTGGTTGCAGAAATGACTTAGCTTCAAACAGTATGACTTTTCATTTAAGGAACTAAGTATATGAAATGCTATAGAGTAGCAATTGCTGTTTGTGAATGTAATTGTTTGGTTCATCCTGACACATCAAGTTTACTATTGTGTTTATTTAGGCAAAAAAGTAAAGAGTCTATGTGTCTATGAGAACTAGGATGATATATTTTGTAGACTACAGCTGTTTGACAGTACACAACATTTGCAGAACATTATCAGTCACTTGCCCTCAACCAGCATGGGAGAAACTTGTCAAAATTTCATCTTTGAACAAATCTAAGGTTTGGGCTTCTGGCTACTATGCTGATATCTTAAAATGTTGCCTTTTATAAGGCATGGTTCTGCCTAGGGAGACTAGAATTTTTGGCAGTCTTGCAAAATCACAAGAGTTTTAATTAAATTGCTTTCAACATAGCTTTACTTAATGAGTCGTAGGACAAAATGTTGAATTAACACAAAGCATTTCTTAATGGAGTGAAAACAAATAGGAGGTGGCTTTTTGTGTGAGCTTCCTGTAATTGGAACCACCAATCAGAGATGTCAGCTGAAGGCTCCTTGTTGGCACCGTTTTTTGTCTCTGAGTCAGCATACAAAAATCTAATGCTGAAAAAGAGTTGAATTTCCAAATGCAAAATTGTAGAGGACCAGATACAAATGCATAAGGCATTGCTTACTTTCTAAAATTTTTATAATCTAGCTGTGCAGTTAAGAAATTCATGCATATAATATCATTATAAATTTGGACAGAAGGACAAGAAAGCTCAAATAATTAGATAAATAGTTGGAGATGTGAGAAATGGTAGAGGTTTGGAAGAGTGATCACCACAGCATGTAGTGGAGAGGAAAAGGCTACTGAAGAGTTAATAAGTATATCAAGACAGACGTTGTGGAGTTACAGGTAAAGAGCATCATGTTTATCAAGGGCATGCAAAGGTTAAGGGCCAGCAAGTGAAATAATCTGAATGAAGCAGGATATGCAGGTGAAGAAGTACATGGATATAACAACAACATGGGTAAATTGGGACTCAGATTGAAGAGAGTCTAAAAATAAAAAATCAAGTTTTCTTCTTATCTGGGTCAGAGTGAGAAGCCATCTGGGCTTCTAAGCATTGGCAGTTATTTTATGGAAAATTAATCCAGCAAGGTATCGCAAACAGATTTAAAGGGAGAAAATAATGGAGAAGAAAAGTAAGTGAAGAGACAATTGAAATATTTCAGTTGAGAAGAGAGCTTTGAATTAGCACTGTAGAAATACAGATTTTTTAAAAATGCAAGGGGGAGGTAGGCTTCCATAAAATTAGATGTGCTTTACTGACATATCTTTGCATGCTAATTTTAATGTTTAATTTATATATCATTACTTCATTTTCTCCAGAACTACTGGGTTGGACATCGGAACCTCTACAAAGCTAAAGCTGACCTTCCAACACTGTGGTCATTCTCAGTAGAGGTCTTGATGCCAGCTCTCAAATGAGTCGAAGTTCTTCTGGGCAACATGAGCATATTTCAGTGAACTCACTGGTGTGTGAGCTCTGTGTAGCTGGGAATTGCTATTTAGCTCACTTACCTATCCCACATACCTAGAATAGTGCCTGGCTTGTAGCAAGAGCAATGAATGTATTTTATACTTTCTCCTTTTCTCCTGACCTGAAATTTTGTCATCAAAATCTACACTCAGCTCTTGATTTTTGTCATTTATTTTACTGAAGAACTAGAACTAATCTAATGAGGATGTCCATTTACTCTTGTACATCAACAAATCCAATTATATCCTCACCCACACTGTCTCCTGCCCACGTGTCACAAAGGACGGCTTGTCCCACTTTCTAGCTAAGGCTACCTCTCCCAACTGCTCACTAAATCCCATCTCCTCCTGCCTGTCGACTCTTCTCTATAAATTTTTCCCTTGGAAATGGATAATTCCATCAGCTTCCTTCAGGAAGCCCCGAGGCAGAAAAGCCAAGAGGCAGTCTGACCTGTGTCAGAGGTAGGGTGCTAGAAACCTGCACAGACGGATCCTCAGGACTGCTTTTAAGATGGGCTATGAGACTCAAAGCGGCTGCTAGTTTTCTCAGCACATATTTTATGCCTGACAATTAGTAGGTGCTTGATAAATGGTTGCTGAAGAATGAACATCTCTTATCTTAAACTGTCTTTCCCTTAACCCACAACCTCATCTTCTCCATACCTCTTTATAACAAATCCATAATAACATATTTTATAGGCTCACTGTCTTCTCTTCCTCTTCTATAGTCTGTTTTGATCAGCTGAAATTGCACTTTTATTTCTACCACTTTACTATAACTCCTCCTTTGAGATTACCAGGAACCTGCATTTTGCCCAACCCAAATCTTAGATCTCAACTTGCTTGACCTTCCAAACATCAATTGACTAATGAGTCATTCTTCTTCCTCTTTCCCTGACTGGACCATCCATCTTAGTTTTATTTATTGGCATTTTTCTGTCATGTTTAAAGCCCTGGTTTCGATCTACAGCACTTAAAGAAGAAAGAAAAAGAGAAAAAACATTAAAAAACAGAAAAGAATTCAGACACATAAAATCATAAACTTTGGTTGATGACACACTTTTGGTCAATATTTGACCATCTTTCAATTAATTTATCATTTAAAATAACTTTAAAACACATATGAAAGGGCCGGGGATTTAGCTCAGAGATTCTGGAGCCTGTCTTATAAGTGCAAGGGCCCAGATTCAATCCCCTAGTAACCACATACAATACTGGGTAAGGAAACTCATGCCCAGCAGCAAACAGTACCACATAACACAGTGCTGGGCATGGTGGCTCATGCCTGTCATCCCAGCACTCAGGAGGCAGAGGCAGAAGGAATGCTGTGATGTGAGTTGAAGGCTGAGCTCAGGGCCAGCCTGAACTACAAGGCAAGAACTTGTCTCAAAAAAAACAAAAAAAAACAAAAAAAACAAACACCACATATGGAACTCATTTTTTGACACAGAAAATAGAACAATGACAGAAGATCTGCATGAGTTGACTCTCCAGGTCTTTATCACCTGCCATTTTTTATGCTATTTCTTTCAAGTTACTCTCTCAACTTCCATGAAGACTCTTTCCAGGATATCTTTTCTCATTTTATTCAAGTAATTATTTGAAGTTAAGCCTCCTCAACCTCTTTATTAAAAATAGCATTCTTTGCCCAACTGCCTGCCAGCTGGTACAACCCACTCTGGGGACAGTGCCAACTGAGCAGTAGCAAACAGTAATGCAGGTGTCCTCAAGCCAACCCAAGAAGGCATGAACCTCCTGTGGACAGAAGGTTAAAATCTCACTTGATCTTGGGTTTTGGCATAAGTATAAAGTATGAGAACAGAATTTAACAATTGTGATCTTCTGGACTTTAAGTAGAAGTGTCAAAAAAGTTACTACAAGAATAACTGACTTGCTAGGACCATGCGTTCATGGTGGCTTGCGTTTTTTTTTTTTTTTTTTTCCTTTAGCCTGGACTTCAGTTCTTCCTAGCACTGTAAAGGAGAATTCACACTGCTGAATGCCTAATACAGCCTGACCTAATCTAATCACATGACCGAGTTCCTTGTAACAGGGAGCATGGGCTGAGTTTTGACCGCTACAAAACAGGACTAAATCTGACTTTCCTTGTTTTGACAACAACAGCAACAACAATGACAACAACATAATCCTTGCACACCTTGTGATTTTGTAGAATTTTAATGTGCTCTGTGGATGATTGCAAAACCACGGGCAATTTCATCACTTTTTTATGTACAGCACATATTTCCTAATGTAGGACTTCTCAAAAAAAAAAAAAAAAGGAAAAACAGAAAAGGGTAAATCTCAGATCCTCTCCTCTTCAAGTCCAGTGCCTGATTGTTCAAATGTATATCTTGAAAAGATGAGAAACAAGGATAACAGAAAAGAAAGAATAGCACGCCTCCCTAGTTCCTGAGTCAATGTGCTGATCTTATTCTGTACATAATCCTCCCTCCTTCACTTGTTACGTGGGTATTTGTGTACTGTCCGTCCCCTCTCCACAGACTGAGTGCTCCAAAGACAAAGACCTGGCTTTATTCACCACTCTCATTCCACAACCAAGAACAGAATCTGGTACATGTGGTAATAAGCACTTGTTGCTGGCCGCGTCTTTAGGGGTGCATACTCTGACAGATTTTGTTGTGCATGACTTGTTTTAGGGAGTCGCCCTGTGCCAGGTTCTTGGCATCAACAGCTATAAAAAGGAAGAGGAGAAAACAGGATTTGACAGAAATTGAAATTGGGCTGTGATACAGTCTTGATGAAAGCCTCAGCCAATCCCAGAAGAATCTCTGAAGCTGGGTTGTTTCTTTAGAGTTGTACCAAGTTGGAGTGAGAGGTCTGGGCTTTTACAAACTCACAAATATTCTGGGTTGCCCGAAAAAGGGGACATGACCTTAGAAATAGGAATCTCTTTAGCCAGGCAGTTGTGTGATAGGTCAGGCAATTGGGTAGGCAGCCAAGGGGTTTCATCCAGCAGCACTCTTACGATCTGAGAAAATAATTCCTTCATTTGTGAATGGAGAATCTGGGTAGCTTATTATAGTGTTCAACAAAGCACTTAGGTGGCTGAACAAATAAACTTGTGAAGATCTAAAGACTGAATAAATGGAATGAAATGGTCATGATTTGCAAGAAATAAAGCCAAGCAGAGTGTAGGACCAGCCTATGAGCTGAACTCAAACCTGGCCAAAGTACAAGAAAGATGAAAAATATAAGAGACACTGAAATGGTAAAATCCAGGGGGATGGGGCAGGGAGCCTATGTCTCCCTTCAAAATGGAGCTGTAAATGCAGTTTGGTTTTCTTCATTCAGACACAGGTGGGAGCAGTTAGAGTTCCACAGGATTCACCTGTCTCCCACCCTTCGTGGTACCTCCCCAGGGAAACAACTTCATCTGAGGTGTTTTTACTTCTCCCTGCATGTGTTAGCACACCTTCATGCCTTCTTTTCTTCTCAGTGCCGTTGAGGAGGCCAATTAGGCCTCAGTCTTCCTATTAGATCGCTGCAGTAGTCAAGTCAATCCTATGCCCAATGTCTTCCATTTGCTCATTCATCTGTTGACTGATATAAGCCCTGTGCTGGGTTCTGTAAGATGTAACATTACAGATAATGTGCTTTGACCTCACGGAAGAGAGTAAAACAGCACAGCTGTCCATGTCTAGCAGAGCAGAGTGTTACAGCTGATAGGGACAGCACAAGCAAGCGTTTACAGAGGAAGGAGGAAGGAAGACTCTCCAGTTCAGGGAATGAGGGAGGAGCACTGAGGAAGGCAGCATGGAAGAGACTTTCAAAGCCTGGAGAGAGGGTTAAGACTTCTCTGGGCTGGGGAGGAGGGAAGGCAGCTGGCAGAGTAAGTGGTAGGTGATGTCTCAGCTGGCTCAGACATAGGAAATGCGAAGCCATGGGGCCATCGACCCCCTCTGTGCTCTAATATTTAAAACTTGGAAGCTTCATTGCACATGAATCCCTCAAATGCCATACAACCTGCGCTTCCAGTCAAACTCTGAGAGAGGAAAGCGCAGCCTCTTTGCCTGTTAACTTGATTAGCCTTGGGGGATAATTTGCAGCAGTTCTATGTGACTTGTTCTACTTTTAAAACTGTAATGAGCCAGTAAATCCAATCACGCAAAGTATAAATAGTCCATTGTATTTGAGAAACGGAGTATAACACATACAGAAAACGCTATATTCTTTGGACAAGAAATCAAAGGGTTGGTAGCTGAGTCTGGTTTAAAAAGTTCAGGATCAAATAAGCAAGTATAAAGCTTATCAATAGACCCTTACAAATGAAGAGACTGAGGTGCAGAAATGTGAAGGGTCTTCCCCAAGTCACTCAGCTCCTCAGTGTCAGAGGAGAAGCCCGACAATAAATATACAACCTCTCTGTCCCTTACGTGACCTTCCAAATCCTGAGCCAGGAAGCCCCCTATGGAATGTCTGTTCTCTGTCTCTGATTAAGAGCAGCAAGAGCTTCCAGCCAGCACATTTGCTGGGTCAGAGGCAACTCTCTGACCACTGCAAAAAAGAATAACATCAGCAGAGTGAGTTTGGAGTCTGTTTTCTTATAGTCCATGAATGGCAGGCCAAGAATAAACTGTGGGCTTTCTTGTTGGGGTAAGAGGATGATTTATAAGGCCCTGACAGAGGTCATCAGCCTCAGCGCTGATGGAAAAAAGAAAATACTCTAAGGCTGCACTTTCAGAGAGTGGCAAGTACAGTTGCTACTTGAAACCATGGTTTCGGTTTGAGGTTCCTATTGGCTTCATGTTTTACCACCGGTTAATTAATTTCTGTTTGCCTGACCTAATCAGACAGAATAATGACTTGCTGATATGCTTCTAAAACAGTCTCTCCCCATTCCTGCACTGTAAATGGTTCTGGCATTTCTTAAGGACCTATATCCCTTTAACTGTTCGATGGCAACCTCAGACTTTGGCTTGGAATGTGTGGGCTCTCTGGTGACCAGAAGGGTCTGACAGGAAGACTGAGTGCCAACAGTGGTTATTGCACTGTTATCTTGGAGTCAGAACTAGGATCAAAAATAACACTGTTCAGGGCCGGGGAGTTAGCTCAGTGGTTCCGGCGCCTGTCTTGCAAGCGCAAGGACCCGGGTTCAATTCCCCGGTAACCACATAAAAATACTGGGTGTGGAGACCCACACCCAGCAGCAACCAGTACCACATCCACAGTGCCGGGCGTGGTGGCTCACGCCTGTCATCCCAGCACTCGGGAGGCAGAGGCAGGAGGATTGTGATGTGAGTTTGAGGCTGAGCTCAGGGCCAGCCTGAACCACAAAGCGAGACCCTGTCTCCAAAAACCTAAAAAAAAAAAATAATAATAACACTGTTCAAAATTAGGCCTGAACAATACAAGAAGGCTATCTACAGAATTACACAAAGTGTGATGCCAGACCTGAAGAAACTCACACAACAAGTTCATGTTTGTTAATTCCAAATGGGATGACTGTTAACTTATAATGAATGGATTTGTATTTCTCAGTAGCGAGCCACACGACCACGAATGCCTGAGTGTGCCCTCTTCAAATCATCTCTGTTAAGTATGGGAATTCAAGTGGTACAGGAGCAGCCGATGTGTGTGAACACTTCACTGATAACCTAATATTCCGACTGTGAAGATTTTCTGTGATGCTCAGTTTCAAGATGAAACTTGGGAAGAATAAAACTTTATAGAAATACACTCAGTTTCAAATTTCATTACAAAAAGTTAAGTCCAGTTAGTACTAGATGAAGCAGAAAAATTATACAACTATGGCAATTGTGCGATGGAGCTTAAGAGAGAGTGACAGCAGAAATGTTCCTGTTTTCCTAAAACTTTTTGGCCAGTCACTCCCTATGAGTAGAAGCTAAAGTTTGACATGTCACTATCCACCCTTTGAGTTTTCACCCTCCCTACATTCTACTTTTATCAAATAACCTTGTTCAAAAGATAGTGAGGCCAATAACGTGTCCCTTTCTCATGTATTGGTCACGCATTCCTGTCATTCTCCACACAGCTATAGACATGCTCGATTAACCATTTTCAGTATTCAGATTCAACCTAGACATGCCCTGATGGGGGTGGTGATGTTGGTATGTGTGTCTGCAAGAGACATATATTATCTTGTTTCTTCCTAAAAGCAATGTAGACTTCTTTAGCTACAAGGAAATAAAATGCTTCAGCACGTGACTTGGTAGGCAGGAACCAGAGGAACGTAGCTCTCACAACTTGTGACCTTTGACAGAAAACTATCAGAGGGTTTTTGCAGGGACATGATGTGATATCCTTTGTGCTTTCCATCTCTGTGGCAGCTGATGTGTAAGTAATAGAAATGGGTGCAAGGGTGACATCAGGGAGTCTGACAGAACTTTCTCCTTCAGATTGAGTTCTGAGCTTCCTCTTGTCTACTGCTAATTAATGATCCTCACTCTACCCCACAGCCAGGGAACATGGTGAGAAAGCTTTGGTGCTGCCTGGGTAGCAAGATGCCACTTCCTTTCATACAATCCCTGTGCCCATTTCTGCTTAAGCACCATTTAGGTACAGGGAGGAGCAGACAACAGAATCAGTTGTCATCTACTTTGCTTCCTTTTAGACCCTGATGACATTTACAACTCCTTCTCAGGAAGTTGCTCTTGAACTCAGAATATTCCAAGAGGGAGAGATGCTAGATAGCCTGCCTTTGTTGGGTTTTGGTTTAGAGAGGAGAATTATGGAATATGACTGGAAAGTGAGATATGCCTTATGAGGAAAAAAATCAAGGTAAAAGCTACAGTGAACCACTGAAAGACAGAAAAGAAGAGAGAAAAAAATCACAGAAAGTTCCTGTTTATCAAAATTTCTTATGATGATACCACTTCAGGAACGTAGAAACAACAAAAGAGGATTTCAGAATTTGTCCAACTTTTGTAAGGCTTGGTAAATGTTTGGGTGATAGTTCTGCTTCACCCAAGAAAGGCTGATGACCTAGAGTTTCAGCCTTTCTTTCTCTTTCCTCTTTCTTCATTTCTCTTTTCTTCTTTTAGTCTCTTCCCACTAAACTAAAGTTTCCTGGCAACAGGAACTAGATCTAGTAGCTGCATCTTCTGAGGTGGTTGGTACATGGCACACTGATGATTTATACTCAGTAATTAATGCCATAAAATGAGAACAATTGTTTGGTGCGTGAGAATCTCTCATACGCAGTAGGCGTCCTTCAGTAGTTTGTGAATCTGAATTCAGAGGGGTCTTTTCATAACCACTGGTCCATACCTGTCAACAGTTACTTGGGTTGGACAGATGTGGCCTCATTCATATGTGCCTGTGACTATCCATTTGGAAGTAGGTATGTTCTTGTTATGAGAGAACTCAGCAGAGTAGGACAACCCGATTTTCTGGTAAGGCCAAAGCTCTAGGATCAGAGCTGCACTTGGCCAGGACTTCTAGATCTATTGCTAGTCTTTTACTCATATGTTTGCCTTTCTACAGTTAAGTTTTTTTTCTCTTATTAATGTGTCCCATGGTTGCTCAGGGAAGCCAGTCTTTTTAACAGTGTTGAGGATTGAATAAAAGGCCTCCCACATGCTAGACAGCCCTCCCACCTCGCTACACTCCCAGCCTTCAGAAACTGTTTTCAGTGGCAATCACGTGTTGAATAGGCACCAGGCTAAGGCACTGTATGAGAGGCTATGAGGGAAACCAAACAAATCACTATGTGATAAGTCTTTTCTAGGTACCAAGATCTCATTAAGCTTTTTACACAATTTTTCTCATTTACAAAAATGGATATAGCAGTTTCTAATCATGAAGTCTTAAACACCATTCAAGGAAATCAAGTATATACCAGGCTCACACATTTTTCCTAGTATATGACTATATTTTAAGCTGTATACTGACATTCTAATGTGTGTCTATAATTCCTGCAAGTTGCTTCATTTTAAAACATGTCTTGGGTATTTTTTCATGTCAGACATCAGCTTCTTTATTCTTTTACACTGTTACATAATAATCAATTTTATGCATGACTATAATTCATATATTTGTCTCTTCTTCGTGGATACAGAGATTATTACCAGACCTCTGCTACTAGAAATAATATTGCAGAGAATTGAAAGGAAAGCTCAGCCATGTATCTTGATCTCCTATGAGACAGGAAAGAGAACAAAAGACAGAGACAGAAACTTAAGAGAGAGCTGAGTCAGAGGGATCTAACTGCTCTGAGCAGCACAGACAAAGACACCAAGGACGTGGAGTATTTATTCACTCCAAGTGTAGGAAGGAGAGAAGCTCAGCAGGCCTCAGGACAACTGCTAATAGCAGTGTTGCAAGCAAGAGTGCTAGCATAGATTTGCAGATGAGAACAAATGATTAATTCAGAATGGATGAATTTAGTTGACCTTGGTTGGAAGTGAACCCAACCAAGCTCTGCTACTTCATGTATTTTGAAATTTAAGTCTTGGTAGCAGCCATTAGCATAGGAGCAATATCAGCCCGACTCTGCTATCTGACATGTCTGTCTGAGTCATGTAAGGCCACGATCCATTCACCTTTCAAACACATAATTCTTTTGGGAAACATATTAGATCTAGACCATAACAAATGGATCAATTAATTGACAAGATCATAATTGGCGGCATTATTTGGAAGTGACCAAACAAGAGGTGGGGCCCCGCTGAAAGGAGTAGATCATGGGGTTATGAATTTGAGAACTGTATGGTTCCCAGCCCTTTTCTTGCTACCCATTTCCTTTGGTTTCTGGCTACCATAAGTGGAGCACGTTTTCCTTCGCCATACCCTTTCCCCATAACGTCTCTGCCTCCCTGCAGGGCTATAAGCAATAGAACATGCCAACTATGAATTGAAACCTCTGCTACTGTAGGCCAAAATAAATCTCTCTTCCTTTAAGTTGGTTTATTCAGCGGTGAAATGTGCAATTTTTACTAATATAGTAAGGGAAGTAACTAGTCAGACGTCACTCATCATCCATTAAACTCATTCAAAATCCTAGTAAAGGTGGCCATAGGACAGGTTAAAACACATGCAACAAAATGAAAAAACAAACAAACAAAAAAACAGCAAACACTAATGCTTAAGTGTCTTTAAGTCTCTACTTATATCATTTTTTTTGTTTTGTTTTTCCAGTTGCCAAACTAAGTAACAGCTAAGGCTGGAATCAAGATGGAAAGGGAAGAAATAAATAGGGAGGAAGATATTTTCCCATTTTCTTGAAAAATTTACCACAGTTATGAGGCTGCTTGGTTATTTCTTCATTGCAGTCCTGGGGATCGATGTTGGGGGTTGAACCGAGGGTTTATACATGCTAATAAAGTGCTTTACCTTTAAGGTACACCTCTAGCCCAAGTTCTTTTGTTTCTTGTTAATCTTTCTACATTTTTATTTATATGATAGAATTTCTCAATTTCTGCTTTCTGATTCTGATTTTAGTTATATTTAGAAAGCCTTTTCCCATTCTGAGTTTGTGAATGTCATTACTGTTTTCATATAGTACTATCATGGCTTTAATCATTATATGTAAACTTTGACTGACTTGAAATTTATCCTTACATTTGTTCCAATTTTTGTGTTTATATTCTTTTTATCTTTAGTCCTAGGGATCGAACCAAGCCTCCTCTATAGTAGACAAGTGTTCTGCTCCTGAGCTACATCCCTATCCCTACATGAGTATTCTTCACTAAAGCATAATTGTTTTTTTATTTGGGATGTTGTTGTATCAGTCACTATAGACAAAGTTATGCTCAATAACAAACAACTCCTAAATCTCTGAGACTTTTAACAAGGAAGGTTTTCTTTCCAAATGCATGTTACTTACCTATTATGATGTCAGATAAGCTCTTTGTACATCAACTTTATTCCAAGATCCAGGTTCATGAGTCATTCTCCATCTACAACAGTGCTTTGCCTAGAAGAGTGAAAAATCATGATCAAATACCTATGACCTCTTACTGCTTGCTCTTAGAAGGAATGTGTTCTTCACACACAAATTTTATTGGCTAGCACCAGTCACATGACCAGTCCTGGTGTAAATAAGGTAGGATAATTCTATCATAAAGGACAGGAAATATTGGGAACAACACTTCAATTATTGGTCATTGTTCTGTCCATTGGTGAGCAGTTTTGGGAAAGGACACACATAGTCAAAAGGAAGGAAGGGAATCTCAACTCCTCAGGCCAGCACATTGTGCCAGGCATATGGTTGTGAGTATCAGAGGCATATGAGCCCCACATCTAGCCATTCTTCCACAGATCTTGTACCTTCTTGGAGCAGAAGATACTTGAGTAATCTGAAGCTACAGAATGTAGAAGGGGAGGAAAAGTGGGCATCATCTAGTGGACTCAGTGAGGCTGAGTTCTGCTCCAATGTTTTGGTCAATCCAGGCCGCATCATGAAACACCATAAACTGAGTGTCCATAGCAAGATGTTCTGGAATCTGGAGGTCCAAGACTGGAGTCCCAGCCTGTGTGGGTTCTGATGTGCTTCCTATTCTGGGATGCAAAGTGTTGAATTTGCCGTGTACTCACACATGGCAAAGAGAGAATGGGAGAACTCTCTGGGGTCCTCATACAAGGACACTAATTCCATTTCCAGTCATGTGCCACTCACATCACAGTGTCATCACACTGAGCTCCATGACATCATCTGGATAAATCCTACTCCTGTGTGACTGATATCTTTTTTAAAAAGAGAAGATTGGGACACAAGAGATGGCTGCACATAGCATGAAGATGAAGTGAAAAGATATAAGGGGAAGATAGCCATATATAAGTCAGAGAAAAGCCCTCAAATGGAGCAAACCTTCCATTATCTTGACTTTGGACTTCTAATCTCCAGAACTATATATACATCAATAAATGTTTGCTATTTAAATCAGCTATCTAGTGGTACTTTATTACAGTAGCTCTAGCACACTAAAATTGTAGGGACTATCTATGATTGTGTGGAGGGGATAACAGATTGTTATTTTAATAGGATTTCTGGAGCCACATTCACAGTATCAGAAAAGTGATCGATGACCAATTAGCAGTGTTTTCCATGAATATGGGTTAGGTCTAGTATTGACTTTAGAACCAGATGACAAGAGACTGATTAAATCTTGGCTCTGAAACATCCTGACTTAGTGATTATTATAAAGTTAGAAAAATTTTAAAAACTGGTGAACCCATGGACAAGGCTTTCAGGAATCCATAGGTTTCTGACTGAAGGACAAAGGAGTCAAGGTAGAAAGGAGCCAAGATATCACCTAAATACTGATTCCCAGCCTGGCCCATGACAAAGTCAGTCCTTCCTTAACCAGAGAACCACCAGTAACTACAGAAATAAGTCAAATTCTCAAGTAAAAAAGCTCCTTCATGTTTCTTTTTGTTAGGCCCTTTGAAGTTGACTGTCTACTCTTCCCAGGTCTACTGAACGTACTAAGACTTTGTCTCTAAACACGGTTGACAACAATTAATCAAATGTTTCACATTAGCTAATAGAACTTTGAATATGTCCTGACATAAATAAATGATTTATGTCTGAAGTCATAAATGTCAATTACCTTGATCCAATCTTTACACACTGCATACATGCATTGATATGTTCCACTGCACTTTATAAACATGTAAATTAGTATATGTCAATTTAAAGTAAATATATATATTTTAAAATAACTCTGCTCAGATAGCACAATATCATAACACTCCACAACCCTGCTAAGCACAAGATATTTTTAGGTTGTACTTGTGTATGGAAGAAAACCTAAAATATTGACAAAAAGGTAAAGATAAATTGTGGCATTTACTTTTGACAGGTGAGGTTACCTATTTGTTGCTTCTTCCAGGCAGATATTATGACAAATGTGGGGTTTTCTTTTTTTTAAGTTCTGAGGCATCACTGTGCATGCTGGTGAAATGTATATGCGTATGATGTCTTAGCACAGTGGGTGCTGTAGGGGATGCCATTTGAAATGGGAAGGAAGATAGCTAAACATATTAAAGTTGGGTTAGGAGGCCCCAATAGTTAGTGAAATCACATCTGAAGTAGCTGTAGAAGCAATGGCCATCAAAGAGAAACATGGAGCAGAATAAAGAGAAAGGGCAGTTTATCAGTCAACTGTTGCTTATGTAACAAACCACTCCAAAATACAGTGTGTTAAAACAACAATAATTTTATTTTTTCATGATTCTATAGGTCAGTAGCTCAGGCTGGTCCGCTTAGGTGATTCTTCCTCTTGCCTGTGATCATGCATGCAGCTGGTGGGGTGGCTGGGGGCTGGTGGGTCCAAAGATCTTAGCTGCAATTGGTCATCTTTGTTCCGCTTTTACACATGAGGGTAGAAGGCTTCTCAGTGGCCAGAGAGGACATGTCCAAGTGCACAAGCACTTCGCAAGCCGCTGCTTGTACCATCTTTGCTGCTGCTCCAATACTAAGAATGTTTTACTGATGTTCCAAACCCAGAGTCAGTGGAAGCAGGGACTGCATAAATTCCTCAGCACCAGGGGGCATGGCTCCTAGGGGCTCCTGTGGAATATCCTTTACAGTTTGCTTTTCTAAGAACTTTTGTATTATGTGCTAAGATTACCAAGTGTTAAATGTTCAGGTGAGCCATAGGTCTTTCTCTAGAAATTACGTTTAAAAGCTGGTGAAATCTTTATTTTTATTAATATAACCCTGTTTATACTAACAGGCACATACGAACTGGGAAAATCAAATTAGTGGATGTTGCAAATCCCTTAATCTCTAACACTTAGTTTCCCATTTGTAAAACTTCCTTTGCTGAACTTGCTCTCTGATTTTCATTAAGGATCAATATCTTTTGTGAGAAGTGTAGAACTCCACACAGCCAGGGTATATTGTGATTCGGGGAGTTTTAAACCTAGTGACCTGGAAAATATACTGATATGAAGTGAGAAAATAAAGCCTCCAACTGACTGGACAGTTTCAATACTATATATTTTATTTTAAATTCATGAGAGAATCTTTTGACCCGACATACATTAAACTTGTCTCTGTCTCTCTCTTTGCCCAAGATTCACAAGGAGAAAACAGATTGCATATGTTTTAAACATCTGCTTTATCTTCTGTCCTAATTTTAAACTGCTGCTCTATTTCAAATGCAACTTGCTCTTTCTGCCTCTAATAGTGTCAGCCCAGTTTACAAGCCATCACTTCCAGAATGTGTAGGATTGATTACACCTCCTTTCAATTCCTGCTTGCCTATCCATCAAGCATTACTGAGATCTTTTTATGTCTGGATTTGTGCTAGGACTGGGTGACAAAAGAATGAACAAGACATGGCTTTTGTCCTCCAGGACCTTCTGGACTAGCAACGAGATATAATACACAGGAAATAGTATCATTGTATGCTGAGAAAGAAAAAGGCACACTTATTTACTAAACACTTAGTGATTGCTTACTTGGCACATGCAATAAGTTGGTATAAAATACAAAGATGGATAAAACATCTTTTCTATTTGTAAGGCTGATCTAGTGAAGGAAACAGACAAATCAAAAGTCACAATTCACCACGAGGTTTGCATGGCACCCAGAGTATGGCCCCTGAGGTGGAAGTGGTTGGGAATTTTTCTCATAGATTACAAATAAAACAAGAAAAGCAGAGAGATAGATTTCAAGTGGAAAGTGCATATACATAAGGAAGACTGGTTTGGGAAAGCATGACTTTTATAGACATCATGACTTTCTCTACACAACATGACTTGCTCTACACGGTAAGAAAGGAAGAAAAGAGAAAAATCTGGAGAGCCGGGTAGAGGTCAGACTGCAGGAAAGAAATAGAGTTCTTGGGTTTGCATTTTCAGAAGATCACTCCAGCAGAGGAGGGTGGAACATTACATACAGGGGCAGCCAAGAAGCAGGACAACAAAACTAATACATAACTTTAATAGTTCAAATATAATAATTTAATTTAGCCAGAGAAAATGAGTGATTGAATTTCAGCACAGTTTTAGAACCAGAAGGGATAGATTTAGAGGCATAAGGGAGTGGTAAGGGCTAAACTATACCTCAAAAACTCATACAGTGAAGTACTAATCCCAACTACCTAAGAATGGGAGCTATCTAGAGATACGGCGTTGGAAGAAGCAGTTGAGTTAAAATGAAGTCACTAGGATGGCCCTGGTCTAATATAACTGGGGTTCCTATAAGAAAAAGAGATTAGGGCCGGAGATATAGCTCAGTGGTTCTGGTGCCTATCTTGCAAGTGCAAGGGCCCGGGTTCAATCCCCGGTAACCACATAACAATACTGGGTGTGGAGACTCACCCCAGAAGCAATCAGTACCACGTACCACAGTGCCAGGCGTTGGGGCTCATGCCTGTAATCCAGCACTCGGGAGGCAGAGGCAGGAGGATTGCTGTGATGTGAGTTGGAGGCTGAGCTCAGGGCCAGCCTGAACTACAAAGCGAGACCCTGTCTCAAAAAACTGTAAAAAAAAAAAAAGAGAGAGAGAGATTAGGACACCATAGAGCAAAACAGGAAAACTCTACAAAGACACAGGAAAAAGACAGCCATCTACAAGCCAGGTAGAGAGGCCTCAGGAGAAACCATACCTGCTAATACCTCGGTCTCTGACTTGTAGCTCCAGAACACTGCCGGTAAATTTCTGTTAATTATAGGCTACTACTCCATGATGTTTTGTCACAGAAGTGCTAGGAAGACAATCAGGGAGGAAGAATCAGGAAAAGTGGTGAAATCAGGGATGAAGAGGGCAAACGAGGAAGAAATATAGGGCAGTTCCAAGGTTTCTAACTTGGGCAATCTATTGTTGGAGCTCAAAGAATCATACTTTCAAAATGGGGTCTGTGGGGTATGCTAAACTTTTGACTTAAAAGAGAGGCTAGACTGCTTCTACCTGCTCAAGCATAAAGAATTCTATACAGAATGGAGTATTACTCTGCCATAAAAAATGATAAGTTTGAATCATTTCTACTTAAATGGACATATCTTGAGGATATCCTCATAAGTGAAACAAATAGGGCACAGATAGGTACATATTGCATCTTTTCTCTGGTATGAGAAAATAAAGATGTAAATGAGTCCTACAATTGTATATTATATATTGTGAAATAGAAAATACTCAATGTAAAATAGAAAGAAGGGGGGAAAATGATGAGATTGTAACAAAAAAGTAAGGAAACAAATTTTATGTATATGGGGGGGTGGTAGGGTTGGTAGGGCTATGGGAAAAAATGAGAATTAAGTTGTGTCTTATACTGGTACAAATCCCCATTATGGAGTGCAATCATGATGCGTATATGTAATGTACCAATAAAGATTAAAAAATTAAAAAAAAAAAAAAGAATTCTAGGATTCCCTTATCTTCATTGACAGCAGACTGCAAAGTGAACACAACCCTCCCTTGCCCTAAAATTCCACTGTTTTTCTATCTAGAAGACTAAGGAATATAACCACATATGGACAGATTTCTCTTATAAGATAATGTCTTTCTTTTGGGCACATTCAAGTTCCAAAGATACTATCTTCAGGTTAATTAGTCCCCTAGTAAATACTGACAGCCCCTTGGTGAGTATTCTCCAGTGGGCTGTTGCTATAGTTTTCTTGCTTGGCCTATCAATAAATCTGTGTGTTTTCTCTTCTTTAATCTTTGTCAGTTTATGATGATGACCCTTCAAAGGACACAGAAGAAAGTGCCTTCTACCCCTGTGGTAGGAAGTGATGCTGCTGGGTTCCAGGAAGTGTAACTGGTTAGAACACTGGATGGCGGTGATACTTTCTAATTTTGAGGTCCTTGAAGGACAGACTATGAGCGAGATCCACTAAGTCAGCTGTGTGGAGCTGGATGAGCCAGGGTTTCTGATATGAGGGTCTCCATGCAGGGCAGGAGAAGCAGAGCAATGTTGAGACCACCTAAAGGATATGTGTGCTATGAGAAGATAGGGAAGAAGATGGAACTATGGAGAAACCTTTCACTTCTGGGAAATGAGGAGAAAAGCAACCTGGGCACAAGACAGAGTGGAGAACATTGGAGGAAAGCCTCAGGGGTGAGTGTCAAGGGTCACGTGCTATTCAGGTTTTAATGGAAAACCACAGTAATGTCTGTTTGTTTTTTCAGAAGCAGCAGGATACTCTTCAGCTTTATACTCATCTCAAACAATGCCTGCCTTTGTGGCTGGTGGGCTCCTTGACCTTCTCCTGACAGATGCTGCCCTTTGGCCATTTTCTCTCTCCAAGAATTCTCTGATGGGTTGTGGGAGTTTTGCTTCTTTCCTCTCCTTTCTTTTTCAGGGATGCCAGATGGCTGGAGGAGGTGTTTGAGGTGAGGCTGTTCTTCTTAGGGCTCAAATTGGGGGTTTGAGCAGAAACCCTGTGTTCTTGGTCAAAATTTATAGGAAGTATGGAAAACACTGTTCAGCTTCCTCAGGCCTGGAAAGGATCTAGTCTTCATGGGTGTTTCACAGTTTGAAGGCACTGTTCCTTGTTTACTTTGGGGAAAGGGAAGGTACTTGGATCCCTTCTCAAACTAACCATTTCAGTAGGCGATGCCTAGGAGAGACATAAAGTGATTTTGTCCAAGGCGGTTCAGAATTTGGGATCTATCTCTATTTGACTGTAAAGATCTTTCTGCTGTGAAGCTGGCCTCTTAGTTACTGTCATAACACTCAGTCCTCCTTCTGTCAGCTTTACTCTACTGTGGTTCCTAATGCTGGAGTAATTCTGTGGAAGGCTTAGGTCACTTTTCCGTAAACAGTCAGCCAGCAGTCACTCACATTTCCTGTCCAAGAATGGAGGGCACGATGCAAGGATAACAAACTTTACACCATAAGAAGCATCCTGTCTAATTGGAAATCTGAATGCTTTCTGTTTGCTAACACAATCACCGTCGAGAGCAATAGTCCTAAGTGATGCACATTTAGGATATTTTGTTATCTCAAAATAAAATTTTGAGGGGGGCCAATGGCGCAATGGATAACACACCTGACTATGGATCAAAATAAAATTGTGAGACAGGAAAAACAAGCCTCTTCACCCTCTCACTGAAGTGAAACTAGAACAGACTTCTCTGCTCAGATGTGCAGTCTCACTCTTAATTGACAAGTTTAGTGCCCCGGTCACTTCACCCCACGGCCTTTCTGAGGTCCTTCAGCATGAGTCACCTCCACCAGAGACCCCAGGAGGGCCGACTCAGCTTCTTCTCGAGTGTCAGATACCAGGAGGGAGGGAGACTTCCTGACAATGAGCTGCCAAAGTGCTTCCTTGTTTTGAGGTTAAATCTCCTTCTCTAGAGCTCCCTTTCAAGTTGGGAGGAAAAGGCCTGTGCTGAATAGAAGCCCTAAAGCAAGGGCCTGGCGAGCTTCTCCCTTTCATCCTCTCACTGCCAGGTCAGGGCTTAGACAGGAGCTCTGGCCCTTCCTTCAATGGCTGGCTGACTGCAGGCAGACATAGGCAACTCTGCAGAGCAGGACTGTTTCCTCATACCTGAGCAGCCAACGGCAGCCGCCCACACCCCTCCCAACCTGCACTATTTAAGATGAGCACACTGCAGTTTACTGTGAGTCACAGCACTCAAAGGCCAGACACTTGGGAGGGCACGGCAGCTCCGCTCAGCCCAGCTCCCCGTCCCTGCTGTGGGAAGGACTCTTCCCCCTCGCCATGGCTTCCCTGGGGCAGATCATCTTCTGGAGGTAGAGTACTCTTCTCTCTATCCTTAGGGTCAAAAACAGGGGGGAGGCCTTTTAGGAATCGGGAGAACTGTGGGGTGGATGCATATGGCCCCATTTGTACCCTTCTGACTCAGCATTAGCCAGTGAGAGTCTCACCAGACAGAAAGCTCAATGGACTCAACGTCACACCCCAACCAACTAGGGCACCCAGTTGGAGAGGGAAGGGAGAGAGAGGGAGGTTTTTGGAGGTGGCCTGACATGGGGGTATGACACCTGCCGGCGTAGGAGTAGACTGCAGAGATCATGGTGCAGCAGGCTAGGAGCTCCACAGAGATGTAAGACTCTGAGTGCTTTGGGGGCCCGAGTGGGGTGGCCAGGAGACGAAAGTAAATGAGTGGAGCCTGGGAAGCAGGGGAGCCTCCACGGAGCTCTCCAGGTGAAGCAGGAGGATATATTTTGACTCTTCTGTGGGTGTTAATTCTCTGTACTCCTGAATAATTCACCCCCAAACCCCTCACATCCCCAACTCCAGGAGGGGTCCCCTAGTTTTCTGGGAGCTCTTTGACAGAGAGCCTGGAAGCTGCTGTTGCTGCTGCTGCTTAAACTTCTCAGAAAGGAGAGAGGCAAATCCCTCCCCTCCCTTTTTCTCCACTCAGTTATATTCTAGCTTCCTTTCCCCCCTTGGGATATCACTGACCTTTCTGGGAAGGAAGAAATGAAAAATGAAGGGTTCCTCTTATAATGGTTGGGGATTCCGTGTCAGCCACAACTCATTAAGGTGTTAGGAGACCTATTTACTGGTCCTAGGTGTTGTGTCTATTTCAACAAGATACTATTTCTCGTGTTTATTTCAATGAGAAGAAGACAAGACAAAAAGGGAGGGAAAGAAAGAAGAAAGGATAGGAATCTAGATGAACAGTGAAAATTCTGCTAAAAGACTGAGAAAACAAGGGGAAATTCTTTTTTCTGGAAAGAAAATATCAGCTTCCTCACTCACATGGGTCTGAAACCACCAGTCCTGCAGTGGCAGGGACTGGGTAGGGTCTGCAGAGCACCTGAGCAGCACTCCTCTTCCCGTGCCTGGCATTCGATGGTGGGCTTTCATCACACTGTTCCTCTCAAAACAGTCCCCTCAAGAAACACTTGCCTCTCTCAGAGACGGTAACGTTTTGCAAGTTCATACGGGGTGTTTTATAATAGCGTGTCCTTCAAATCTCATTCCAGCCTCTCGTGAAGGTTTAGCACCATCTTACAGAAAACGTGGCGTTTGCTCAAGGCCTCAGCCCAGGTGTAATGGGGTTTTACTATTCTACACCGAAAGCCCAGCGCTCTGCCCTGTGTCTCCACTACCCCAGCGACCCTGCCCCTGTTCTTCCAGCTTGGTCCCATAGACAGGAAACATGTAACAAGTGACTCTGTTGTTCTGAGGACAGTGTGAGCTTTCTAATAATGTATCACAACCAGATTGACTGGTTTTGCTGGAGGAGCAGCAGAAGGTGGGTGTTCAGAATGTGAATCTCCCACCCTTTAAAGACCCACTAGAATCAACAGAGGTTCCTCTTGTTGGCCCCATTGCCTGGTTAGTACTCATGCTCTAGTTGCAAAGCAGCAACAAGCTGCCAAGGTGGCAGATCCTTTGTGCAAAGCTGTCACCAGGAAGAGGGAAATGGGCAGCTTTGTTGGTAAGCAGGGTTGTCTTAGGGATTGAGTGAGGGTCCACTGGGGAGCACTTGGTGTGCTCTCTTGGCCCTAACAAACGTCCTCCCTTTGCCATAATTTTATTAATTCATATTAGTATTTCTTTTGGAGGTGTTCAGGGCCAACATGATAGCAAAAGAGTCTGCCATCTTTTGCAGAACTAGTGAATTATTCCTTTAACAATTACCAAAAAGCTCAATATCTTCAATATTACAGACCATGCTCAAGATATGCAGATGCGACCATGCCAACCCTCCTTGGCACATTTAAGAGCTGTGTGATCCAAGACTCCGCACCCCTCTTTCCATCATGGCTATCAGTAGCATCAGCATTCATTCAAGGAATGTTTGTTAAGTGCTTCTTGGAGTCCAAGCATAGAAAATTAAACTCCCTCCTCCGAAAGGGTTAAATTCTAATAAAAAATATTAACAGAGTATCTATTCTATATGGAGTATTGTCTTAGGTACTGAGACAAATATGACTGAAATGATAGTGTTACAGCCTAATGGAGGAGAATGATCCCCAAATAGGTCTTTCCAATGTGCATTCAAAAATAAGATAACAGGTACAAGATGCGATGGTACCACTTTCTTACCCAAGGCTTTGAGGAATGCTCCTGGAACCAGCAAAACTGCAAACTACTTTCTGCTATAAGCACATGAAGTTTGAGGAAGAAAGTCCTGAGAATTGAGGCTGAGATCACACCAGATCATGTGGGCTTTATTTGTTGGTGGAGATGAGGAGGCCTTGAAAGCCCTCTTAAATAAGGGAATCTAAGATAGAAATGGCCTCAGCCAGAGGTATATGGGATGATAAGGACCAGAAGGACCGATCCAGAGAAGGGAAACAGACTCAAGAAATATTCAGAATTTAACATGGTGATGGGTTATAAATGATTGGAGGGGAGGTAGAGCAGTGCAGAATTGGAGCAGACAGGCAAAGGGTAGATGAAGC
Source organism: Petromus typicus (assembly GCA_004026965.1). Taxonomy (NCBI): domain Eukaryota; kingdom Metazoa; phylum Chordata; class Mammalia; order Rodentia; family Petromuridae; genus Petromus; species Petromus typicus. The sequence continues at coordinate 5,852 of PVIR01010686.1, read as the reverse complement.
CTGGGTACGCTGTGTTTCCGGACTGGGCAACGTGAACAGAGGAAGAGGGAAGAGGAAGGACAGTCAGCCAACTGCTGATTGGTCTGAAGCCTCCAATAACGATGTGACTGTTGAATACCTGCCAAGGGAATGAAGCATGCATCTTTTTTAGGAGTAAGGTGAACAAAACAGAAAATAAGAGAGGCTTGAACGAGGAGTCCCAGAGAGTTTTCCTCTATTATCTTTGTCTCCTACCCCTTGTTTTCAAGCTTGTGCCTGCCTGGCTCAGATATCCCTGAATCTGATGGTGAGAAATGTCTGTCTGGGCCTAGCAGGTCATGTTGACACTTCAAACTCATTTTGTTGAAACAAGTTGGGTTCAACTTGCAATCTCTCTAAGCCTTTGGAATCTGAGACTTTGGGGCTATGAACATGACAGGAATTCAGAAAAATGGAATAAACTGAATGAGATACTTGAATTGCTGGCACCTTTGTTCCTACCCCCTCAGGAGTATCTCATCTATTGGTCCTGATGCACTTCTTCATCTTTACCACTGCAACAGTAGGCTTAAATGCCACTTCCTCTTTGAAGTCTTCCTAAATGCCATTCTCTGCATCTTTACATGCTTGCAGTCAGGCTCACTTATGAACTCTGTTAGTGCTGTGCATCTCTGTCTCTCACCAAGATGAGGTCCCCAAGGTTCAGACTCCACCTGCACCCCTGCTGTCAGAAAGAAAGGTACTCCGCTATGCACTGGACTCTGGAATTACTGTGTGGGTTCATATCCTTGCATTATCATGACTGCTTTATGAGCTTCAGTTGCCTTACCTATAAAATATGTTTGATAATAGTATGCAAATACCAGGGTTTGTGAGTGACATGTGTTAATTGTGTGGCTGACAATTCTGAAAAAAACTGTGCAAACGTTAGCTCTTGCTGTCATCATTATTTGAAAATCTTTCTATGACGACTGCTCCATGGTTGCCTCTCCATTAAAAACTTAACTTAATTCCAGGATCCCACCAGCTCTTTTGATCCTGGCATGAGTGCTCCAGTGAGGGCTTCGAGTAGATTGCCACTGGGATGTCTAAGACAGTTAACTCTCAGTAGTTACACCCAGGAAAGTATTAATTGAGTTTTCCAGACTCTTGTTCTGAAAAAAATCAAGTCCATTCCACCTTTGTTTCTTTTCTGGTGAATCTGAGAAATTATAATCTAGTCTCAAGGCTGGCACAGTGGAGAGTCTTCACTAATGCCTCCCTCTGCCAGCACTGAGCTCTAAAGGATGGTGCAGGAGAGCACCAAGGAGGGGAGGAGAGCCTGAGAGGCCCTTTGGTGCATAGCCAAGTATCTAGGGCTTCTGAAGAGGCACTCCAGACACTAAAATCAAAAGCCTTCAGGGTGCAGTTGAGCTGTGGACTGTGATCAGACACTCTTTGGTGGTGGTTAATAACAAGCTGCCTGACACTCCTAATTATCTCCATTTCACAGATGCAAATATGAAGCTAAATGATTTGCTCAGTGCTTCCCAGCCAGTCAATGGCAGGAACCAAAAAGTTCCTTCTGGTCTTCTATACTTTTTTTTTTAAATATTTCTAATCAGTTCTGCTTCATCTCTTGCCATTTAAAGCAAAATATAGCTCATCACCAGAAAAAATTCTCTTCCCCAGTGACCAGTCACTGCCACAGCCTTCTGAGGAGGGAGCCATCCCCAGAGTGGACCAGCACCTGTGCTCTGTGGACAGGAGTAGATGCACCAGTAAGGAATGACTAAAATCAGTGAGAAATCCATTTCTCAGAGCTCAGAACTCCAGGAGGTCAGCACATCCTCTCATTTCATCAATGAGATAAAGTAAAGTGTGTCGCTTTCCCAAGGGTCACACATGAAAGAAGGGTATAACAGGGCTTTTAAAATAATCCTGCATCTCTCGGTGACCTTAGCCATAAGCTGAGTGGGACCCCAGTAGAGCAGATGTTACCAAATTCAAAGATCCTCAAATCTGAGGGACTAAAACTTCAACCTTGTTTACCTCTGACATACGAGAAATAGAAATAAGGTGGATATGAGAATTAGTCTTATCAGTGTATGTAGTCCAGCTCTCCACTTCCTGGCTAAGGGACCTCAATGAGTTACTTAGCAATTCCATTTCTCCCTCAGTAATCGGATGTTAATAATAGTACCTAGCTGTTAGGGTTGGTGGGAAGGCTTGCTGCATTAATCCATGTGGAAAGCTCAGAGAAGCTTCGTGCACATATTCAGCACTTGGTGTTAATTACTCTTATTGAATTATTTCCTCCCCCAAAATTTCAGAGAATAATAAAATGACTTAGAGGAAGGGAGGGGACTCATAAGCCAAATAAGAACCTTTGTATCCTAGATATTCTGGGAATAGGTGGATCTGAGTTACTTTCTAGTCTCTGTCCTGTGAGTTATGGGGGAAATCCTCTCCCCACTGAGGTGATGAATGAGATGAAAGCAAAGCCCCCACCTGACCTCACACCTCAAAGCATGCTCTCCTATCCAGCAACATCAGTATCTTCCTGGAACTGTCACAAGTACAAATTCTCAGTTCCCCTCAAGATCTACTGTATCGAATCTCTCGGGGTGGACTCAGCAATCTGTAGGTGGCTGAGATGCCTCCTTAAGTTCAAGGAAAAGTGTATTAGCAGTCTCCTGGGCTCTGGGGCCCCCAGGAGATGTACAGAGATTAAGTCCTGATATATATACATTTCTCACTCTTCTCTCTGTAAGAAATGTTTTAGAGAGCAACGGATAGATCTTGATGAAAACAGGGAAAAACATGAAGGTTCTATAGGTAAGATGCCCAAGTTATATTTCTCTTTATATTAGCTTTCCACAATCCCAAACCATCTGCCTGGAATACCTCAGATTACTCTTTCATCACTCCCAAATGTATTTTTACTACACCCACAGCAGTAATGTGAGAAAGTCAGGCAGTTTTCCCTCTTTCTTTTTCTGCAGATTTAGACTAAAAAAATCTCGTGGAATAAAAACCATGAAATATAGAAGAGACAGAGAGAACATCCACAACACGTAGGTGTATTGAATTGTCTCTTTTACCTGTCTGTCTTGCCTCCTTGTTATGGTTTTTTTTATTTTGCACTGTCCACTCCCAGAAAGGCCATTTCACACCTCTATCCTCCCTTCAGTCTCATAAACACCCACCCCTTCTCTCCATCCCAGTCTCAGCTAATTATCTTGCTACATCTGTCACAGAGAAAATAAAACCCAGCAGCCAGGTACTCCTTCATCTTTTTTGCTTCCCACCTACCCGAGGGCTCCTTGGTGACCTTTTTCTCTGCTTCTTTTCTGGGTCCAGAGGACTTGCCCAATTCCTACCAAAGGTCAACCCTCTGGTGCCACGGAATGAAATCAGTTCCCAGCTCACAAATGCCTCCTCCAGCTGCCATCATCGTCTCCCTTCTCCGCCTCCACAACCTCAGGCAGCATGCAACCCGTGTAGCAGTATTTTCTATCTTGAAAAGAAAAGAGAACTCTTTCAGTGTCATGATCACTCCAGCTACCCAGCCTATCTCCCTTTGTCCCTTCTCAGCAAACTGGTTGTTGTCCACAGTAATTGTTCTTAGTAGATTCCCAGCATTTCAGGGGTGGTGATGTGACAATTTCAAGCCCAGAGTGGAGCCACACTGCCTGAGTCCATCCAGTCTCAGCTCTGCTACTTTCCGGCTATGTGACATTGGCCGAGCTATTTATCCTTTCTGTTTCTGGGTGCTTCCCCCATAAAGTGGAGGCAACATTAGAATCTTCATCATAAGATTATTGTGAGAGTCATGTAAATTAAGATAAAGAAAGCATTTAGCAGATGCTTGTTGCGAGCTACTTATTCTATTATTATTTCATCACAACTAACTCATTGCACTTTGGATTTTGTCCCCACTAAATTAACATATTGCACCTATCAGTGTCTCTGAACATTTCCATTTCCATCACCAAACTGAGTGTTTACTTTTCTATTACTGCCGTACTTCACTTTACAACATTCAATACAGATGTTCCTACTACCTCCTTGAAATCCTTCCTTCTCTTGTCTTTCATGACACTCTGTGCCCTGTGACAGCTGTCCCAGTTTCTGGAGTTGGCCTTTGTTCTCTACACTGGATCTGGTGGTAGCAGTTCTCCTCCTGAGCCCCACACAACTGCAAACCACCAGGCTCTCCAGCAGGGAACCTGCCTCTGTGTACAAGGACATATCCTTTTGTTATTTCCCAGTATATGGCAATGGACTCATTGCCAAAAGGCCTCAGGACCCAGACATAGAATGCGATAAAATGGAATAGGGATCGTTATCCTCAAAGTGGCTGGCATAAGCTCTGTAAAGTCCCATGAGATGTGATAGATGATGATCATTAAGTGGCATATAAATGCCCGAGAATTCTGCTAAATTGCAAGCACTGTATAGGCTAACTCAGAGGAACCCTTTGACATGTGCTCTGAAAGCTTGAGGGCTACAGTTCCCCTTTTCAGCTATCTAGTTATTTGATTTAACCTACAAGTTTATTCTCTCAGGTTCATGTTCTGCTTCAGGGTCTAAGTTCTTTCCTTGTTTCACAGTACCTGTATTTTCAGTGAGTCTTCTTGTGTACGTCAACTGATTTCTCCTCTAGCGATGGTGGATCACTCAAAAGTTTTATTATTAAAACTAAAGTTGAAGCACTTTTTAAAATGCTTCCTAGTGATGCAATAATCATTGCTATATAGAGTAATGTGCATTTCTGCACTTTCATTGGATTGGAAAATGCCCGATTGGGCTACATTTCCTGAAAATTCAGCTCCAGAGCATGTGAGATTCTTCCAGTTGCCTTTGGAAACTCCTCCATTTCACTGAAGTCAGGATCCAGTTGAATTTAAGGATTACTGGGGTCAGTGCAACATGCATGGCTCATGCATTTAATAGCCATTGCACTTGCGAACCCAAGACAGTGGTTCCTACAGTGAGTATGGAGGACCCTAATATTACAACTAAAATTGCCCTTGAAGAGTTCTTCAGTTAAGCAAGTTTGAAAATGTGAAACAATATTATATTAGACTATAAGCAACTACCAAAGTTCAGTTGATTTTGACCTCTAAAAATGATCATTTTGGATGGTTCAGTCATATGTCTTATCTCTATCCCCCTCTGAGATGCGATCTATACATTTTAGCATATTAAAAGCTTTAAAAGTTCTACTACATGTTTAATGAAATCTGTTTGAGTGTGACTGATCCAATGTTATGAAAATATAATTCTCTTTAAAATAATACTTATTAATACATATATATCAGAATACCCTTGAGTAACTAGGGCTTGAGGTAATTAAAAAAGATAGCTCATGAGGGGGAAAACATGTATCAAGAGCCTGATCTCACCTTCAAAGTGACACAGGTTGACCAACCAGGTCCCAAAGAGGCAAAGACCAGGCTGGCATCTCACTCCCAAAGAACACCCACCAATGTCTAAAGTCATCATGTTTTTCAGATCTTCCTTTCTGGAATATTTCTTTCTTGATTAGTCTTGCAATGAGTTGACTTTTTCTTCACTAACATATGTCATTTTCTCTCTCATAAAACTAGAAGAACTCAGTAGGTGACATTAATTGCTCACCATTATTCCTCGAATGACAGACACTAAATAAACATGAGTACTATTTTGACTCTCCTCTCGTAATTATTAGTGACAGGATATTACTGTCACTTCATTTTACAATTGTTCATCTGATTTCCCTAAGACTCTGAAGTGAGTCCCTTGATCTAAGTGCAGAAGGATTTCCTGTCTCTCCAAAAAGGCATGGACGCTGAAGATTGCACATAGGCAGAACTGGAATTTGTTTTTGTGCAGCCACTGGAGCAAAT